>JBAMBR010002850.1:0-62255 GCA_037044475.1 Zaprionus obscuricornis
TGTTGGCAGTCACTCGCTCGTTGCCCATATCCCATATTCCATTGACCGTTGCTCATTGCTCATTGATTATAGCCCGTTGCCATCAGTTTACCTCAGTCAAACTGTAAGCACATATCGAATTCGAAATCGAATTTATTTGTCCATGAATATTACATCAAATATTTCCAGCTAAATACAAGATAAGTACATCGAAGCTAGAGTTACGTTAAGTGCTCGCATATATGTATGTATCTCTTATACTGCTTGTCAAGCATTAAAGTATTATTGGCTCTCCTTCTGCCCCACGCCTCCTTCTCGCATCTTTACACATTTCACTGCAAAATCATAAAAAAAAAAACAACCTTCCCCTCAGTTCACTTGTGTATGACGTATGAAACGATTAAGTCAAACTCGAATTGCAATGACAGTAAATCATCAGCCCGTTTTTCGTATCATTATGTCATCAGAAAACTATAAAAGTTTCTCAAGTTTCCCCAAAAAAAAAAAAAAAAGAAACAAAAAAACGTTGACAGCAACGACAAGAAAAAAATCGCTTCAGTTTGACGAAGAAGACTACGAACTCTCATCAAAAAACTATTAAAGTTTCACAAGTTGGCTAGCAAATGTTTTTGCCTTGATGTCAAACATATACTCAAAAACCTCAAGTCCTTTGCAGCCCATTGGAGAGGAGAGAGGAGAATGTATTATCAAAATATATTATTATTATTATTATTATTATTACTAGTATTATTATTATTATTATTTTTATATCCTATATCCGCTGTACTTCCAAAATGATGCGTTCGTCTATATAACAGGCACCAATATTGGTTTTTAGCTTTCTGTATAATGTAAAAGTTTTTTTTTATATCCTAAGTTGAAACTCACAAGATACAAGATACAAGTTTGCTTCGAATTTGTTTAGTTTTGCATATAAACCTAGCAATACTTGGTCAAAAATTGAGCATTTAGCTTTCGACTTCCAGAGACTTTGAAAGCAGAAAATATAATTTCTATAAATATTTGGAAATATATATTTCTTTATATATATTTCATAAATATTTAAATCAAGTTGAACTGTGCAAAAGAGACAGCATAAGATAGAGAGAGAGAGAAAAGTCATTGTTGAAATTATTTAGCATTCAACATTCAACATTCGGTTGTCAGTTTAATGTTTAGTCTGTTCTTAGTTCTCAGTTCTTAATATTCAGTTGTGAGTTTTCAGTTTTCAGTTTTCAGTTTTCAGTTGTGAGGAGTTTTCGAGTTTTGTTTGTAATTCGTATATGATGAGCATTTGGTGCTTGGGGTCAAAGTTCAGAGGGGCGGAATGATGTTTGCCTCAGATTAGCCTAATCGCAGTCCTTTTATGTTTTATGGTTATGTGTCTGCATGCATGTGTCTGTCTGTGTGTGTGTGTGTGTGTGGCATACAAAAATACTTCTTGCCACTTGCCACTTGCCACACGTAGGAGTGCAAACCGAAAACAGAAAACTCGGCGAAACTTTTCAACAAATTTTGTGCAAATTAAGCGCGTGAATAAAACCGCCAAAAACTTTTCGATACTACAAAATATGCAAAACGCAGCACAACAACAAGCAGCATAAAACGAAGTAGAACAAGAAGAAGACAACAAGGCCAAAGAGAAAAAATAAGAATGGAAAGTGAAGAGCGGCGATTGGAAACAACAACAACAACAACAAAAAAAAAAGAGAAGGAAAAAAAAATGGAAAACACATTTAAATGTATATGGAAAATGGGAAGTAGAGCGAGAAAAGAGCAAACTGTGAGGCAAGCTGTAAGGGGAAAAGACACAAACACACACATACACACATACACAGAGAGAAACGAATACGAATACGAATACGAATGCCAAGAAGGATACGAATAAGTATACGAAGCTTCGAGCAGAACATGTATTTACACATGTATTTATGAATATAATATGAATATATTCATGCTACGTGAAACAATAAAAAACACTTTAAAAACTTTTTATTTTTATTTTTTTTTTGCTGTGTGTGTGTGTGTGTGTGTGTATTGGGCGGCGGCGGCAGCAGAACTTTAAGGAGTCGCCGTCGCGTTGAACGTGCTTGGGTCCTTGTGCTGCTGCCTGGTAGTGCCTGCTGTCTGATGTCTAATGTCTGATGATACCTACAAAAAAAAAAAAAAAAAGGGCTAAGTGTTGTTGATTCTATATCTCACAAACTCTATCTATCTATCTCTGTCGCTCTATCTTACAGTAGAGATAGCTACTCTCTCTCTCTCTCTCTCTCTCTCTCTCTCTGTCTTTGTTTTAGGCTCATTCTTCGCTTCGCTGTAGAGTCTTTTGGGTTTAGCATAGATTTAATTTTCTATTAGGAATTTTCGACCAACTCAAAGAGCTTTACAATGATTTGATGGCAGGGTATTTTTGTGGTCGTGCTAGCTTAACTTTTCTTACAGTTTTATGTTATTCAAATTAAGCAACATGTGTTTTCACTTTTCTATAGCAATAAAAATCATATAAGAGATATGAAATGTTATACTAAACAAAATATAGATACAGATATATGTAGATACAGCTACAGATGCAGATATAGACATATATGTATATATAATATATATATATATATATATGTATATGTACGATTTATAGCTAGCTAAATTTCGATTATAAATAATACTTTGTTTTGTTTTTTTGTACTTACGTATGGAATTTATTTGCGATGTGACGTCACGATGCCAACTTTTGTTAGTTGTTGTACAGTTAAAAGTTTCACTGCTACTGTTTCTCCATTTCCATCTCCATCTCCATCTGCTTCTCATTCCCTGTTATTATTATTGTTGTTTTTTTCCCTTTTTAATTTTTCGCATTTTTTCGAAATTTTTTCCCATTTTTTATGTTCACTTTTTGGCATTCATTTTTTACGTTGTGAGTTTGCCAGTTGCCAGTTGCGAGTTGCTAGTCGAGTCCTTTGCCTGCCTGCCTGCTGAATGTTCACTTTGATGATTGATTGATGATGCTCCATCTGCTGCCCCAATAGTAGCACTCTGACTCTCTTCCACATTCATCCCTCATTCATCCATCCATCCAGGCATCCATCTACTTATCCTTGAATGTATCTGTAGCTGTAGCTGTTGCTGTTGCTGCCCATTTGACCCCCGCGCATACAGAGAATGTTCCATTTAAATGGCCGATGCCAATCGATTTACTGAGATAATTACTTAGCGTTTTTCTTCACTTCAGCTAGCTTACAGTCAAACTTGCCTATAAAAAACCCCCCAAAAAAAAAAGAGAAAAAAAAAACAACATAATTACCGTAATTTGATATTGATAAACATGTAAATGTCAATAAGTCAGAGTAAAATAATAAATAGGCCATAGAATCATTATATAATAGGTAATACTGTAGATGAATATCGATGTTTACTTTTTGCATGATAAATGATAATGATAAATGTGTTCTGTATACATCATTAAATATTACATATTGATATATTTCGATATATATATGTACATACATACATTGCATTTAACTAACTCTTGAGAGTCTCATTTTCATTCTCGATAACTGCTGCAACTGTTGTCAATGTTGGACCAAATAAATGACTTAACGATGTGTATTAACAATGACATAATAATGCATTAACAATGGGAACAATAATGCATTAACAATGGGAACAACAATGCATTAACAATGGGAACAATAATGCATTTAAAATGTCATTACAATGATTTAACAATATGTGAATCAATGTATAAATGATGAATTAACAATCACTTAATAATGTATTAACAATGACTTAACAATGTATGAATAATACATTAACTATGACTATAACAATGACTTAATAATGTATTAACAATGACTTAATAATGTATAAACAATGACTTAACAACGATTTAATAATGTATAAACAATGACTTTATAATGTATTAATAATGGCTTAACGATGTATTAACAATGACCTACTTATGTATTAATAATGACTTAATAATGTATTAACAATGTCTTAATAATGTATTAACAATGACTTAATAATGTATTAACAATGTCTTAATAATGTATTAACAATGACTTAATAATGTATTAACAATAACTTAACAATGTATTAACAATGCCTTAACAATGACTTACTTATGTATTAATAATGACTTAATAATGTATGTCATATACATTAACTATGACTTAATAATGTATTAACAATGTCTTAATAATGTATTAACAATGACATAATAATATATTAACAATGACTTACTAATGTATTAATAATGACTTAATAATGTATTAATAATACATTAACAATGACTTAATATTATATTAACAATGTCTTAACAATGTATTAACAATGTATTAACAATGACTTAACAATGCATTAACAATACATTAACAATGAATCTTTAAAACAAAAGGTCCTACAAAACGGAAATAGCCGAAATGGAAACTGTGCTCTGAATCATTTCGAATGCATCATATTGTTGGCTCTCAGTCCACAAATTCTAATATTAAAAAAAAACAAAACAAAAAGAAAAAAAAAATATCTAAGAACTAACAATAGTCGAAAATTTCAATCAGGCAACAAAATGAAAAAGACAGAAGAAGAGGAAGAGGAAGAATAACAGCTAACAAGTAATATACAGTTTTAATGCCAAGAAGCTAATGAGCAAATGTTTTTTTTTTATTTGTCAATTTTTTTTTTTTTTTTTTAATTAAGGCTACGAATAATGAAACAAAATTTAACAAAGCAGAAAAAAATTATTACGGACTGCGAAAATTTACACCAAAAAAAAAAATAAAACAAAAAATTAAAGAAAAGAAAAGCAAAAAGAAAAAATTTAAAAATATAAAAAAAAATAAAAAAAAAAATTTAATAAATAAAAATCTCCAAGCTCTTCGTATATACACAAAAAAAAAAAAAACAAAAGCTATATATATATATACAAATATATATATAAATATATTAGATGTATATTTAATCAAAATGATGCCGCATGGCAATTAAAGAGATGTTTCAAATAAATGTAAACTGAAAGCTTTTTAAAAGTTAAACAACAATTTAAACAAAACTTTAAAAATAAATAAAAAAAAAAAAATTAAATTAAAAACAAAATCGAATATTAAACCCAATAAACAAAAAACAAAAACAAAAAAAAACCCAAAGCGCCTCACACAAAATACACAAAAGAAAAAAAAAAGAGAGAAAGTAAAGGGGAACTGAAATAATGCTGAGTTTTTCACTGGTTCGTCACTAACTATTTCCCTTAGTCAAGACATACTTATGATAGGTTTCCACTGCTATGTCATAGGTATGTCATATGCCATACAAATGCACCATACAATGTGCCATATATATATATATGTCACATAGTTAACAATCAGCTGCCATGATTGTGCCATATTCTGTGTCATACAAGCATATACACTGTCAGTTAACTGTTTTCGCCTAAGTGTCATATTAATGCCATATGTGTCATATGTAATGCCATATATATGCCAACATATAAACTTCTTTCCACTTGAAATCTGACTGCATTGCCATATGAAAACTCAGCCAAATGTTACCCGAAAGCAAAGTTCGATGAAGAAAATAAAAATGAAAAAAATGATTTTTTTTTTTTTTTTTGTTAGTCGATTGAACTGTGACATGTTAACAAGCTAATGAACAAGCACAAAGTAATATTAATAATAATAAAAAAAAAAAAAACAATTTTTTTTTTAAGTATTTACTAAATAAATTATACATAATGACGAAACACGAAAAAAAAAAACACTCGAAGAAAACAAAAACAACTAACAAATCGAATGTGAAAGAACATATATATATATATACATATATATATCTATATACACTAAAGAGCAAAAGAAGAAGAAGAAGAAGCAGAGAAGCACAAGAAGAGTTCCAGGCCAGAAAAGTAACTAAAATTGAAACTATAGATGGAATTCAAGCGAGAAAATTGTAACTAAAAAGAAATAATTGCAGTGCAAGTAATGATACATTCGTAATGCATTGAGTAATGCATTGCGTAATGCATTAAGTAATGCATTAACTAATGCATTGCGTAATGCATTGAGTAATGCATTGCGTAATTCATTATTAAATTGAGAAATTGAGAAACGCATTGATACTGTTTATACTCATTAACATATTTATATGTATATGTATTTACTTACTTATTATGATTATGATTATGATTACGATTACGATTACGATTACAATTACGATTACGATTACAATTACGATTACGATTATGATATGAATGTTATCGCATATACACGTACATATACATTTATTGATATTTATATATACACATACATATTTATATATATATATAAATATATCTGTATACCAGATATATATACATTCTCCTGATTTTTGATAAACAAGTGCTCAACAACAAAACAAAAAAACAACAAACAAAAAACAAAAACAAAAAACTAAAAGAAATACAAAGTATGAAAAAAAGCTTTGATCAAAAAGTGCAAAATGAAAATTCGAAGCTCTTAATTATTTGATAGTTAACCTTGCAAATGCTTTTGATTATTATACACACACACACACACACACACGCATATATATATGTGTATAGTACCTATAGTTTTGCAATTTATTAGTACAAAGCAAAAAAAAAAAAAAACAAAAAAAAAAATTTACCAAAACCAAGAAAAAAATAAAAAAAATTCTAAAATATTTTTTTTATATTTTTTAAAAATTACAATTTTTTTTTTTTTTGATTTTTTTTTTTAATATTTTTGACACAACAACAATAATAACAAACGTTAAATGTAAAATGTAAAAAATAATTGAGCTCGACTAGAATATACCCTGCACCTGTACAAGCATAAATAAGAGAAAACCGCACATCAAGTAAAATTTTCTATTTTCATTGTTTAGCTTCTGGAAATTTTCGATTTTCGAGTTTTTTTTTTTTTTAATTGCAATTTAAAACATTAAAAAAAAAATATACTAAAAATATGCTCGATAAATCTACGGGTACAGGGTATACGCACAAACACATTCACACACACACACACACACACACACACACAACACAAGCAATTGCTCGCTGTCATTAAAATAAATAATAAAAAAAAAAAGAATAATTAATATTTAGAAACATAAACTAAACAAATAACTAAATAAATCGGAAATTCGCGTAAACAAAAAAACACAAAAATAAAAATAAAAAAAAAATCAAAAAAAAAAATATTAAACTTAATATTAAATATTTAAAATTAAACTAAAATGAAAACTAAACAAAACAAGAAAAAAAAAAAACCAAATTTAATATTTAATATTTAAATGTTTGTGTTGTTTATTTGTTGTTTTTTGTGTGTGTCTCTTCTAAGTGTTTTTTAGCGTGTCGAGTGTCAAAAAAAAAACAAAATGAAATTGAAGAAGAAAAACGTAAAAATATTTATTTATAAACATACAAATATTAATGAAGAAAAAGAAGAAGAAGAAGAAGAATATATAAATACACGTTGTGAGAACAAAAAATAATACTAAAAACTATTTCAAAGCAAAAGCAAATAAAAAATATAAAAAAAAAATAATAAAAAATACTGCCTAACTCTAGTGGCGGTGTTGGTCGATAATTATCGATAACTTTTCATTGAGCTTGAATTTGAATTTGAATTTAAATTTAAATGAAATTATACTTTGATTCATTTATATTAAAAGGCAACTACTACTAATTATGATTAGTTTATGCTATATCAATAAATTCTAGCAGCCGCATAATCAGCAACAGCAGCATGATCAGCAGCAGCAGCATGAGCAGCAGCAGTTACTTTGAACACTTTGTTTATGCATATTTCGTATTTCGTATTTCGTATTTTGCATTTATGCTATAAATTATATTGTTGATCTATAATTATTATTATTATAATTATTATGATTATGATTATTATTCACATATATATTATACGTATATATATTTACTGAATGTATTCGCTTTAAGCTTGTTATATAACAAATCAAAAACAAACAAATAACAAAAAAAAAAAAAAAAACACACAAAACAAAGCAAGCAACAAACAGCGCAAAAAAAAAACAACAACAGCAAAGAAAATATTAAAAAAAATAAAAAAAAAAAAAAAATTAATACTGAAAAAAATTGAAAAATGAAAGCAAAAAAAAAAAAACAAAGGCAAACAATGTTAACAGAAAATATTATTAAAAAAAAAAATGCATTGAGTTTTATTTGCAAAGAGTGATTTTTTGTAGTAAAAATATTTTATACACAAATTAAATGCAGAGCGTATGAAAGAGAGAGATAGAGATAGGGAAAGAGAGAGAGAGACGTTGGTAATGTGAAGCGCTGAGCAGAAGTTGAAAAACCAAAATAAAACAAACAAAAAAAAATAAATAATAATAAAATGTTAATTATTACGTATATATTTTTTAAGACAAATTGTTCACATTGAAAACGTAAAATGAAAAAAGAAAAGCTAAAGAGAAAGTGAAAGTGAAGTAAAAAAAAAAAAGAAGAGTAATTTTTTGGTAGAGTTAAAAAAAAAAACAAGTGGAAACATTTTAGTATTTAAACAACAAACAAAACAAAAAAACAAAGACAAAGATGAAGATGAAGAACAGAAAGAAGAGAAGATGAAGATGAAGACGAAGAAGAAGTTGATGTTGAAGAAATGGAAAACAAAACTTTACGGACAAATTAAAACAAGTAAAACAAGTTAACATTACATTGTATAAGTAGTTAGTAATTTAACACCTAAAAAACAAAAAACAAAAAAAAAAATATAAGAAAAATTATCGAAAAGCAAAAAAAAGAAAAAAAAAAATGAAAATAAAATTAAGTCGTGAAATACACACACAGAAAAATGTTTTATGTATATGTATAGAACATTGTTGTTTTTTATTAATGTTATTAAGTTACGATGAGTACGTAAAAAAAAAACAAAAAAAAAAAAAAATGAGCGAATCTCCTCCAGCCTGAAGAATGCATAAGCAAAAAAAAAATACATGCAATATAACAAACATGCAGAAACACGCACACATGCACAAACAGACAGACACACACACACACACACATAAAGACATTGAAGGCATTTTGTTGAATGTTTAATAAAAAGAAAAAAAATATATATAAAAAAAAATAAATAAAAAAATAAAAATTATACAAAAAAAAAATAAATAAATAAAAAAAAAAATGTATAAAGAAATCGCGCAAAATAAAACGAAAACCAAAAATAAAAAAACATTTTTAACCATGCTAAATAAAAATAAAAAATAAAATTCATGAAAAAGTCAAATAAAATTGAATAAATTTCAAATATATATATATATGTGTGTGTATGTCCTTTTCGTACATACAAAACAAAAACAAAATATATATATTAAAAAAAAAAGAAAGAAAGAAAAGAAGAAGAGAAAAAAAACATATGTCAATATGTAAAAGCAAAGTTCGCTCTAAAATGTATGTACATATATTCCTTTTAAACTAATGCACGTGCCAGAAATCAAATCGAATTCCATAAATAAATGAAAATAAAAAAAACAACAACAAACAAGAACAGTAACAACAACAAAACATACAAATAAATTAATAAAAAAAATAAAATAAAAATATATATATATATATATATATTGTTGTCAAGAAGTAAAAACAACGAGAAATTCAATTTTTTTAAATAAAAACAAAAAAAAAAACAAAACAAAAAATAACATGAAGAGAAAACACCATAAGAAAAGATAAAACCTCACTAAATCCGAAATCAAAGCAAAAAATAAAAATAAAAATAAAAATAAATAAGTAAAAAGAAAAAGAAAAAAAAATTGAAACAATATTATATCGAATATATGCATTGATGTGGTAGTTACATGATGGTCATTAAAAAAAAAAAGGAAGCATACATAAAAACACGTACATTACGAATATAAACAAAACTTGCAATAAATGTGTATACAAAAAAAAAAAAACAAGAAAATGCACTCTGTCTTTTTTATTTAGAAATCATTAATTTAGCCACAGCCAAAGTTGTAACGTCTATGCATAGCATACAGCTTATTGTCACGTACAATTAATGGGTTTGCTTATGCCACTTAAACATTTACCATTCTAGCATAACAGTCAGCTTTTTACCATGCTATAACATTCAGCTATTAAACGTATACAACATTAAAAATATCGTACAGAGTGTTGCGGAGCAATGTTAAACGCATATTAGTCAACACTAGTTTTTAGCTGACTACGATGACGCTGCACGAGCAACTCGTCCATTTTGTCAACGCTCCCAGCGGCATCCAGAACGTGAGTGCATTAAAAAATTAAAAATTCTTAAAAAGTGCAAATAAAATGTTGAAAATAAAAAAAAAAAATAATAATAATGTTAATAAACAATTTAGTTAATAGCTAAAACAAAGTATCTATTAAAATGATTTAATAATGTTTTCAACATTTTATATGTACTTGGTTTTTTTTTTTGTTGGACACGTGTGACCAAATTTGAGGTTATGTTTGATTTAACTCAAAATAATTTATAATTATAAACGTCTATTTTCTTTTGTATTGTATAGGTTTCGTAACTCTTTCACGTTAAAATGTCGGGAGGCTTAGATATTCTGTCCCTCAAAGAGGATGACATTACAAAAATGTTGGTCGCCACAACCCATTTGGGTTCGGAGAACGTCAACTTCCAGATGGAACAGTACGTTTTCAAGCGTCGCGCTGATGGTGTTAACATCATAAACCTAGGCAAGACCTGGGAGAAATTGGTGTTGGCCGCACGCGCCATCGTTGCCATTGAGAACGCATCCGATGTAAGTTTGATATGCTTCCCACATCCAGTTCAAAATTTGTGTTCTTGACTTGCAAAGTGTTTACTATGATGATTTTTTTATTATCTTTCGGGTATGAAATGCAATGATTTCAACTTAAAGCTGATGCAAACACTAAGCAACATAAGTCAGACACAAAGAATGAAGAATTCTTACATTTATTATATGTTCGATGAGATTCTAATAGAAATCTTCTTCTTCTTCATTTAGGTCTTCGTCATCTCATCGCGTCCCATTGGTCAGCGTGCTGTGCTGAAGTTCGCCAAGTACACAGACACTACACCAATTGCTGGCCGTTTCACTCCTGGTGCATTCACCAATCAGATTCAGCCCGCTTTCCGTGAGCCACGTCTGTTGGTTGTCACTGACCCCAATACCGATCATCAGCCAATTATGGAGGCATCATACGTCAACATTCCCGTTATTGCCTTCACAAATACCGATTCGCCATTGCGTTACATCGATATTGCAATTCCATGCAACAACAAGTCGCCCCATTCCATTGGTCTGATGTGGTGGCTGTTGGCCCGTGAAGTCCTCCGTCTGCGTGGCACCATCTCGCGCACCAGCGAATGGCCCGTCGTTGTCGATCTCTTCTTCTACCGTGATCCTGAGGAAGCTGAAAAGGAGGAAGCTGCCGCTGCCAAGGAATTGCTGCCACCACCCAAGATTGAGGAAGCCGTCGATCATCCAGTTGAGGAGACCACCAACTGGGCCGATGAGGTTGCTGCCGAAACTGTTGGCGGTGTTGAGGACTGGAATGAGGATACCGTCAAGACCTCATGGGGCAGTGATGGACAATTCTAAATATCAACACCACTAACGACGCCAAGAACCCAACATGGGAATCAAAGCGACCAAATGGCATAAATAAATTTCATCATTTATGTTACTTAAAATTTTATACAAATTGTTTTCATTTTGTCGCATACTGCTTGCAGCGTAGGGAGATAGAGCGAGCGAGAGCTATATGCGCACGACATGAGTTAGAGTAGCACAGCAACAAGTGTTGCTGTTCTCACATTGCAGGCAAATTCAGTGCTGCTCTTGCATCGATAAGTTATCGATCGTTAGGCATAGGGCGCGCAGTTTGATTTAAGCAGACGAACGAAACTCTGCTTGAATGCAGAGCTGCAGTTTTAGCTGTGTAGCACTGAACGAATTGTTGTAGAAGAAATTAAAAATAAAACTTTATTGTATATTAATTTTTTTTTATATAGTTTATTTCGCTTTATACAAATAGAAAACAGTTAATGATCATTTTTTATTATTATTTTTTTTTTTTTTTTGCTTAGTTTGCTAAAGATATTGTGTGTTCTCTGTCTGTCTCTATGTGTTATGTGTTGTTGTTGTTGTTGTTCTTGTTGTTTCGAGGCCTTTATTTTGCTTGTATATATAATATATTTTTTTTGGGTCCCAAATATTTATGAAAAATACATCGAAAAAAAAAAATAGAATAAAAAATTCATATGAAAAATACATCGAAAAAAAAAATAGAATAAAAAATTCATATAGAAACACAAAAAAAAAAAAACAAAATTAAATATTGAATGTTAGACACAATGTTTTGTGTTATATGTATAATGTGTGTGTGTGTGTGTGTGTGTGTGTGTGTGTGTGTGTTGTTTATTCAACAGTGTTTACATCTAAAAATACTAGATGCCCAAATACCGTAACCCTCATTTTCTAGTTTATATGCATCAACTTATATTTTATGTATGTATTTTTACGATGAACGAATGAATG
Source organism: Zaprionus obscuricornis (assembly GCA_037044475.1). Classification (NCBI taxonomy): domain Eukaryota; kingdom Metazoa; phylum Arthropoda; class Insecta; order Diptera; family Drosophilidae; genus Zaprionus; species Zaprionus obscuricornis. Next base: position 12,502 of record JBAMBR010002850.1, read on the forward strand.
AATAAATGAATGAGAGAATGTGTAATATATGAGTGTGTGAGTATGAGTATGAGAATGAAAATGAAAAAGTGTTAAAAATATCTTCATTTGATTTTTCATTGATATTTTTTTAATCTTATTTAGTAGAATAACATTTACATTATACAAAAATATTTTCATTATTTTCTTTTTTTTTATGTATTATTATTATTATTAATATTTGAATTATTATTATTGTGAAACGATATTTATTTTATTTTTTTTAATGACGCAACGGCAACGTTCAACGTCCAGCTACACATTGTTTTTTTTTTTTCTTTCTCTCTCTCTCTTTCTCTATCGTGTGCTAAACGTTTTTCTCTCTTTCTTTTTCTTATGCTTTTTTTATTATTTATTATTGCTGTTTTTATTTTTTTCTTTACTTTTCATTTGCAAATTCCCTAAACAATTTTGTTCACATTTTCAGCTTTATCTTCTTCTTTTTTTTAACTGCTTTTAATCACAATTAATGCAAGCATTGAAATTGTTCGACAGAGATAGAAGATAAAAGATTAATAATTAAATAAATACAAAAATACAAATAATAATAATAATAATAACAGTAATAATAATGCATAAGAAAAGAATGAGATAAAAACATTAGCAAAACATTAAATAATATAATCTATATAATATTTTTTTTTGTTCTCTCTCTCTCTCTCTCTCTCTCTCTATATTGTGGTTGCTGCTGTTGCTGCGACTGCTGCTGCTGCGGTTGCGGTTGCTGTGTTTAATCATCTGTTTTATTGTTTAGTTTTTAAAGTTAATGACGAGTTCTTTCTCTCTCTCTCTCTCTCTTTCACTGTACCTCCCCCTCTCCTTCCCATCCTCTCTCTCTGTCACTGTCACTGTCTCTCTCTCTCTCTTGCTGTCTTGCTCGTTGCGTTAGTTTCAGTTAATTAAATGGATTTGGACGCGCTTTAAATTCCGTCATTTTTCGTAGCTCCTTTTTCTCCTCTAATTCACATTGCAGGCGTTGTTCATCTTGCTGTAAAATACCAGAAAGTAAACTTTATTTGCTGCATAACAGACATAGAGTGAGGAGACAGATAGACAGAAAGAGAGAGAGAATAACTTATATTAGTTGCTATATAACATATTGATCGTAAGCTGATCAAACAAAGTTTCCACTGTATATTTCATCAATTTGTGGTTAGGGTTTTGCTAATAGCAACCATAAATATATATATAATTATATATACATTCATTCCAGTTTTTTTATCAGCATTTTTTATAGAGCAAAGCACGACTCATCGTCATCATCGTCATCATCATCATCATCATCAACAACAACGTCATCGTCATCAGTTAACTTTGCGCCTTAGTTTATTTTTTTTTTTTTTACTCCTCTGACTCATGAAGAGAATTATCATATCAGTGTAAGCCCCTTATATAAATATATATCCGTCCAAAGTTTATATATATATATATATATATATATATAGAGAGAGAGAGAGAGAAAAAATTCTTAATATTGTTATAAAATAAACTTTACAGCTCGACAATCATAAAAAATTTATATTAAATCTTCATATACTCTCTCTCTCTCTCTCTCTCTCTCTCTCTCTCAACATCTATCCCTCTCTCTTTCTATTTGCCTGTAGCACAGCCTCAAATTAAATTGTTTTCCGTCAAGTTCATAATTCTAGCTCTATATGCTATATATATAAATCAATATCAGCTAGATCGAGCATATATAATATATCGATAACTTTAATAATATTCTAAGAATCGGTCTACTATATCTTAAAAGCAAAAGTCTGAGCATGAAACAATTTTATAAATATCTTTGGCTTGCCGCAAAATAAATTTAATTGCTCTTGTTGCTGCTCTTTGAGATAAGCGCAAAGTCAACATCATCATATCTGGCAGCATATGAATATATATACTATATATATATATATATATATATGTATGAGACTTTATATATACATATATTGAAGTTCTTCTGTAGCTTTTGGCGCCAGTTGGTGCCAAGGGCAAAGAATAAAATATACAGCGTAAAAGGAAAGACAAAGAATGTGAGAGGAAATAGGAAGAACAAGAAAGAGCTAGAGCTAAAGAGAGAGAGAGATATAGAAAAGAGAAAGAAACAACAGCAGTAAGAAACATAAAGAAACTGAAAAACTGATTAGATTAGCATACCCAAAATTCCCAATCAGAATATTTTCGTGCAAGATCTTTGAAAAAAAAATGTTATCTACGTCAAAAAAAAAAGGTAGTAAAAAAGTTTCTATTACTGCTATTATTATTATTATTATTATTATTATTTTTACTATCGACGACGACACCTGCTCTTGTGTAATAAGTTGTAGTAGTAGTGGAAAAAGGTAGAACTAGAAAACGTAGTAGAATTAGTAGTAAATATAAGTATTGGTAACAAAAGTAACAATCAAATATAACAGTTAGTTACTACTAGTAGTAGAAAAAGTTTACAGAAATATAGAAGAAAAGTAATACAAAAATTAAGAGTAGAAAAAAATACTACTAGTAGTAGAAAAAAAAAATACTACTAGTAGTAGAAAAAAAATACCCCACTACTAATAGAAAAAATACTACTAGTAGTAGTTGAAAAAAATACCCCACTACTAATAGAAAAAATACTACTAGTAGTAAAAAAAATACTACTAGTAGTAGTTGAAAAAAATACCCCACTACTAATAGAAAAAATACTACTAGTAGTAGAAAAAATACTACTAGTAGTAGTTGAAAAAAATACCCCACTACTAGGTAGAAAAAATATTTCTAGTAGTAGAAAAAATACTACCGAATGTAGTAATAGATGATTATACTACTAATAGTTAAAAGATATATTACATACTCTCTCTTTCAGGAATAAATGCCAAGTTTTTCATACAAGAAGTAAATTTTCGAGCGATCGTTTCTATATGTCAGGGCAGCTATATGATATAGTGGCTCGGTTACGACTTTTATATACAATTTTGATGGCCATAGAATTTCATTGAGATAGCTTAAAAAACTGAGAAAAAAATACCAGATGTATTTGGAATCTGATGTTGATGCTGTTCAAGAATATATATATATATATATATATATATATATATAAGCTTTAAGGAGTCTATTGTCAAGTATGCTTATGAGCGTTACAAGCTTCTGGCCAAAATTAAAACTAACTCCAGCAATATATAGTAAAAAAAATAATACTAGTAGCAGTAAAAAAAAGTAATACTACTAGTAGTACCAGTAAAAGAAGTAATACTACTAGTTAGAAGTAGCAGTAGAAAAAAAGTACTAAGAACATTTTCTGGTTTCTATTTCTATGTCTATTTGCTCCCAATTAGTAATATATATATATATATATATTTATATACATATCGTGGAAAAGTAGTAAATGATAGTAGATAATAAATATTAGTTAGTAGTAGTAGAATTTATATAGTACCAATGCTAGGGCAAGTTAAAACTTGTATTTGGGATGATTCAGTGCAGCATAAGGCAGGTTCATCATCATCGTTATCATCATCATCATCCTTATTATCATCATCATCATCATCATCATCATCATCATTATTAACATCAACATCATCGATCTTCAACTACTTCCTCAATATCATCTACATCCTCATCATCAACATCCTCATCTTCAACATCCTCATCATCATTAACATCCTCATCATCATCTACATCCTCATCATCAACATCCTCATCATCATCATCTTCGTCTTCTTTGTATTCGTCGTATTATCATCGTCGTCTTTTATTTATTTTTTATTTTTTTTGTGTTTCTCTCTTTCATCACTCATCGCATTTTCGTATATTCTGCTCAGCAATTATTTGAAATTGCATTTGTTCCTGTTCCTGTTCCTCCTCCTGTTGTTGTTGTTGTTGTTTCCACTGTTGTTGCTGTTGCAGGTTGCGTTGTTGATGCCAACGAATCATCCAATGCCGATAACAAACTGTTGTCACCATAAAAACGTGGCTCATCATGCAATTCACCTGGTGAATTTGTCTCCTCATCTGTATCCTCATCATTTGAGCTATCCCCACCGCCGGCACCGGCACCGGCACCGGCACCGACACCACCACCAACAGCACCAGCAACATTACCGGCGGCTCCAGCATTAGCAGCGCTAGTAGCGCCACTAGCATTCAATTTACCAGCTGATGATACACTACCGCCACCAGTTGATGTTACATCTGTATCACCAGCAGCATTTGATGTACAACGCAAACGTAAATAGCAAGCATCACAGACACGCAACGCCTTGGCACTCTGCTGTGGCAAATGATGTTTCTTACTGGAGCATGCAGCACATACAACGGCACCACAATTGCGACAATGATGACGTCGCTGGACAAACGTAAATTGCGTCTTCTTACAATGCATACAAATGCTTGCCTCAGCATCTGGTACCCATACAGCAGCATGATTCTCAACCGGCTTCTTGCCACTCTTGCGTAATAAATCCTCAACACATTTATTAATATGTGCCATCCATTCCTGCTTCTCAGTACTGGTTGCAGCTGATACAATAAATGATTTGGTCGTTGTGCGTATATACCAACCGTTGCGATATTGTTGATTGTCGGCAATTGATTCTAGGGAAACCTCCTCCAATGGCATTATATGCTGTTTATTATATTTTTTTTTAGCAATAACTATGTTGCCATAGACGAGAATATCATTGAAGAGAAAGAATTGACGAGATTTAGGACGTTTACGGCACATTTTGGTTAAAACACCTTCACCGACCAATACACGGCCGGGTACGGCCAATGGAACGCCAGAGCTGCCAAAGCAATTCTCCACAGACGCAATGCGTCGTGTATTTAATTCTGAATTAACAAGGCGATCAACCATTTTATTGCTGTTCTTCTTCTTCTTCTTATTATTATTATTGTTGTTCCTCTTGTTGTTGTTATTTTTGTTTTTATTCTGCTTCCTCTTCTTACTATTTGCTGCTATTGTGACTGCTGCTGCTGCTTATGTTGTTGTTGTTGTTGTTGTTGTTGTTGCTGTTGCAGCGAAAGTTTTGCTGCGCCTCAGTTGAGCTTTGTTTACAGTTAGAGACGAGACGAACGACTGTTGCTTCGCTTCCTCTACAGCACTTTAAGCGGACGTCGACGTCGTCGCAGCAGCGTACTTCAACTGTGACGACAACCAACACTCACTAAAATAATTTCTGCTACCGCTGCTGCTGCTGCTGCTGCTGCTTCTTCTTCTTCTTGTTATTGTTGCTGTTGCCGTCGCTCTCACACTCGACTCGGCTCGACTACGTTTGCAGAGTATGTGAGAATTGTGTGCGTGTGTGTGTGTATGTCTGTCGGTGTATGTGTATTTTGTATGGGGGCGCAGCAGCTGCTGTTTGTGAATCCCTTTTTTTTTTTTATTTAATTTCTATTGTTGTTTTTGTTTTCGAGTTCACTTCTATAAATTTGAGTTTTGTATTCTACTGAAATTTACTTTGTTTTGCTTTTCGTTTTTTTTTTCTTCTTACTGTTTTTCTTTTTGTTTTCCTTGTTACTTTTTGATGACGATTATTAATTATACTTTTACGGCGGCAGAGTCACGCGTCTTACACCTTCTATTTATGCAATGCAGCAATACAATAATAACTGTTTTTTTTTGTCTTTTTTTTTATTTTTACGCCGTCCGTTTACCGAAACGTCATGACTCACACCACACACAAACACAAACACAACAAGTAAGCGCACACATACACATATAGATATATATTTAAATGTGCATAGATAGGATATGTATGTAGTGCTGCATGTGAGAGTATTACGTGTAAGTAATATTTTATTCAGTGTTTATTTTATTCCTATTGTCCAAAAAATATTGCTTCTTCCTTTAACGTACACCAAGAAACAAACAAAACAAACAAGATCCTCAAGCTGATTAATAAACAAAAAAAAAAATAATAAAAAAAAAACTCGCAACTTTTTAATATAACCAACTGCTGCTAACTTGCAGCTGCTGCAGCGAACGCAAATATGAGTGTTGATATTAACGCAAAAAGGAGCAGCTAAATATTCTGATATTAAGCGTACGCAGCGTTGCACTGACAAATGTTAACTAACAGCTGGAAATGTTAAGGCACACTATTTATATATTTTAGCCGCACAATGATTTGACTACACACACGCACACACACACAAATAACTATACACAGCGCTCTTAAAGTTTAACATTACATTCAATTATATATCGAATTATATTGAATTTAAATGATGTTACTATATTACAACAGTGTTGAATAGCACTTAAAGTTAAACAGCTGTAGAACACAACAGCTGACTGACTGATGATGAATCGAAACGTTACTCAACACAAACAAATTACATGACACATTTAATGCGCCAAATAAGAATTAAAATTTAAATGAAATTGTAATTGTAATTGTAATTGTAATTTACCTCTTTCTTTTTGTGTGCCATATTCTTTTGTACCAATTCATCATATTCACGTCGATCACGTAAACGCTGATCGCAACGTAATTGAAATGGTTTCATTTCTAATAATGGTTTTCTTGACGCTGGCAGCTGCTCATTCGTTTCCTACATATACAAATTTAAATTAATTGTTTTTTTTGTTTTGTTTTTTTTTTTCCATTATACAATTACAATTACTTACCTGTTCCCGACGCATCTTCTTCCCCAACAATTTTGAATGCTTAAGTATTTCTGGAGTGACGGGCACTGTTATTTGATGAATAACAATTTTATCTTGTAAACGTTTATGCAAAGCTTTAAAATTTGGCACTGGCCGACTATGAAATAATCTTGCTTTACGCTCAGCCTCATCACGTTCTCGCATTGCCATTTCACGCTTATGTTGATAAACATCCTTATAGTTATAGGCTTTCGGTGCCACCACAGCACCATCGTCCTCCGCTGAGCTGCTGCTTCTCGGCATTGGCGACCATTTTGATCGTAAATTCATTGTCGCTCTATCAATATTTTCTTTATGTTCCTCCTCCTGCTGCTCCAGTTGAAGTTCTTCCTGTGACCATTTTAAAGGTGTTGAAACGTAACTTAATGCAGTTTTCTGTTCTACAGCTTCATCAACATCCCCTCCTGCTGACTGTGTTATTGTTTCTGTTTGTTTTTGCTGCTGCTGCTGCAGTTGCTGCTCCTCCTCGTGGTCTACGTTAAGTTCCTCTTCTGACCATTTTAAAGGAGTCGAAGCATAATTTAATGCTGATTTATGCATATCAATTTCTTTTTGTGTTTCATCTTCGTTTTTTATTGCTATTATTGATTTTTGTTCATTCTCTGCTTCTGCATTGATCTTCTCCCATTCATAGGTTAAGTTTAATTTAAACTCTTTGCACTTTTCTTTTTGCAATTCAGGCGAAACTTTATTTTCTTTCTCCTCCTCCCCTTCCACCTCTTTCTTTTCCACTTTAATCTTCTCGCATTCATAGATTAAGTTTAATTTAAACTCTTTGCACTTTTCTTTTTGCAATTCAGGCGAAACTTTATTTTCTTTCTCCTCCTCCCCTTCCACCTCTTTCTTTACCACTTTATTCTTTAACGCGATTCCATGCGTCAAATTCAAGTCAATTTCTGTTGTTAAATTCGCATTTGATAATTTTTCATCATTATTATCGTTAAGTTTTATATCAAATTCTATATCTACATCATCAATTTTATTTTCCTTGATTTCATTTTCCTTTCGTCGTGCTAAAGAATTAGAACCAAAAAAAAAAGACAAATGGCGCATTTTTATTTCAAACTAACTGTAAATTGCAAGATGAACAACAGCAGGCGCTGAATAATAATACTTTGTGCACATACCAAAATAATTACCAGAATGATTCAGATTATAGTCACCAACACTTATATTATCCCAATCAAATGATTTATTGTTAACATTTAATTGTTCCATATTTTAACAATAATTAAAAATAATTTACCGCCGCGTCCCTATAAAAATTTCAAACAATGTTAAACAATGACAATGGCAACTACTTATGCTTGCGCCGTAAAGCAGAGTTGCATGGGGGAAGTAGCATCGATAGCAGTAGTGTTATTAACATGATTATGTTATTATGTTACAGCAGCTCAGTTTAGCGCATATATATCGATGTTATGTTATGTTATGCTTGCCTATCGAATTTAATATTTCAAATATGTTTATACTTCTTTCTCTCTCTCTCTCTCTTTCTCTCTTACTCTGTTGTCTTTATTATTTATTACATTTCAACACTTATGAATGTAAAACTAGGCAAACAAATATTTATATATATAATATAAATTAAGTCTATATATCGCTATGCATATGTGCATATATACATATACATATATGTAAATTTGTAAAACTGGGAATTATCAGTCTTTGGTTGGCAGCGAAATTATAAATTCGCCCACCGTAGATTAATTATATAAATATATAGATATATATATATAAAAAAAATAGTTGAGAATTAGAAATAAAAATAATAAAAATATAAATTAAGCTAGTTTTAATATTGATGCGAACACTACTAAAAGCGCATACTACCGCCGCCTAGTACGCTACGCTTTGTCTTTTCCTTTGGATCATCGGGATGTTGACGCTTGCGCTGTTGTGATCCCGTTAAATTGCGACTGTCAAGCGATCTAGCCAATGGCTGTGATTCAAATGAATCTTGATCATCGTCATCATTACCGGCAAAGAGTGTACGACGTACGCCATTAATTGGTCGATGTTGCACTTCGGTGACTTCCTCATCATCCGTACCCACACATCGCTGCTGGCGTTGTAAGCCCATGGAACGGCGTATGATGCCAATTTCACTATCGCCGCTGCTGCTGCTACCGCTGCCGCTGCCATTGCTATTCTCCTGCGGCTTCAACTTTTCATAGATGACCAGACGTACCTCGGGCACAGCCCGATGACGTTCACTATATGTAAAGTAGCGATATCCCAATCTAATTCTCACTTGGCGGCATGACTCCTCATCAAATAGTATGCCACCATCGCTATTATCACTAATGGGTTGCAATTCACCAACGGCTTCAATGAATTCCATTGTTGTGAAGCGTGCCTGAGATTGCACGGGTATGAAACGGCGTGCTGGTGTCAATAGACAATCGCGATCCAAATTCGTTTGCACAATGTCATCTTTGCCTGACGGCGATAGAACTTGATATGCATTTGGCATTGGAATTGGATTTGGATTCAGTTTACGCTGCTCAGAAATCACTTTGCGACGACGTAACATCTCAAAGCAACGCTCGTAGCGTGTATTGAGCGCAGTGATCTGCGAGGCATCCAGGCTGTGCACCACATTGAATCCCAGATGATGTACACGTCCACGAAGCTGGGTACGCATAAATCCAGAGACGGCATCAATACCTTTAACGCAACGTGCAAACAAATTCAAGACGCAATCATCTGACAGATCACGTCGCACATCGCCGTCTTCCACACAATCGATAAACAGACGCATAATTTGAGTAGACGACGCTGCATGAAATTAAATGCATTAAATGCGTGTTTATTGTATTGTCTTTTATTTTTAACTTACTTGGCGAATCCTCCATTTCGTTATATATTTTTAATACTACAAATTAATAAATGTTTTTTTTTTTTTTTCTTATATATATTTCTTATATATATTTTTTTTTGTATTTATTTAATATGCTTGCGCTTGCGTGTGCTCGCTCAATTGATTTCGATAGTTGTAATCGATAACAGTCTAGTATTTTGATAGTTAAAGGCAAACGTTAGTGTGACCAAATACATTTGAGTTAAAAATGACGTCTGCCTTGTGCGGCATATCGAATGCTCAACAAATTTATCAAAATTTGAAATTACTTTCAAAAAAATAAAAAAAAAAATTTTAGCTTAGCTTACTTTTTGTGTTCTTTGTTAGCATATCAAATCAAATTAGTGTTATACATGTATTATTATTGTAGAAACATACAAATATTTAATTTTTATGAGAAAAAAAAACAGCTAAAAATTCAATACAAAACTCCAACGTTATATACATTTTGTTTTTTCTTTTCTTTTTTTTTTTGTTTAATTTTATCTTTAGAATATGGGGGCGAGGAATAGCAAACCGCAGACTGTGCAAATACCCAATATTACACCATTTGAAATAAGTCGTGAAGCTCTAGAGCGTGTCGAAAATGCTGTAAAATCTGGCAAAGCAAATGTTACCACAACAATTCCAAAGCCAACAATTTGTGATAATTGTAAACGTACAAATGCAACGAATACTCAACCATCAAATGTCGACAATGAGAAGAGCTATGAGCAGCAATTGCCAATGACTTTGGCCGCACCATGGGCACGAAAATCAGCGGAAATTGAAGAGACAGAATTTTGTGAGACATTCGATCGGGTAAATAATTTATTTGGACAGGTTGTTAAATGGTCCGATGCGAATAATTGTAGCAACGATATTGAGGCAATGGAGAAACAGCTTATCGCCTGTTATCGTAAATATGGTAATGAGCCGTTAAAATGCGCTCATTTAGCTCAACAATATCATACATTTGTATTCAAAAAGCAAGTGGCCGCCGTTGAAAATACTAAATCGGAAACAGCATCACAACTCGATAATAGAAACAATGAAAATCAAAAGAAAGCAAATAATAACAATAATACTAATAAGAAGAAGAACAACGACGAACGTATATAGAATTGTAATATAAATTAAGTTGATTGTATTTTATAGCAAACATTTGAATCAATTATGTAAATATAAAACGGTGACCCACAATCCACAGCATTTATTAATTAATTCATGAAAGTATCATGCTACAACTTAGTCAAAGTCTTTGAATTTAAATTTGAATTTACCGCCATGTTGATAAATCGATATTTTTCATACATGACGCAAAGTGCCATCATTAAGCTAAAGTGTCATCGTTAAAAGCTTAAAAGCTTTTGCAATGCTTTATCAGCAGCGCGCGAACGCCACAAGCCACAAATCAGCTGATGAGCAGAAAACAAAACACATTTTGTGTGTGTTTTGTGATTCTAGAATCAAGAATCTAGATTTAGTTTATTTGTATTCGTAACAGGCACGAAGCAGAGCGCGTTAACTCTGTCTTCCCGTCACATAGTACAAAACTTTAGCATTAATAACAAACAAATCTTATTTTTTTTTTTTTGTAACTAAACATTCTTTTATAGCTACACATACAACCACAATTGTATATATATATATATATATATATATATATTTGTGTGTGTGTGGATATGTAAATTGTAAATAATCTGTGAGTATGCGAATTACAAAATCTGCGACAGCGAAATCGACGTCACGGTCAGCGTCAGCGTTAGCGTCTGTTGCGATGCAAAAAAATTCTCGCGTTTATTATTCTTTGCTGCGATGACTAGTTAGATTTCTTCTATCTGAAGTTGATTATGTTTTTATTATTATTATTATTTGATCACATGCTGCTTTGCATAACTTTTCCATTGTGAAATTACATAAACATATGTTCACACGCACACACACACACACACACACAAACACACACACAGAGACATAAACATGCATGCGTAACATTTTCATTCATCATTGGCGGAAGCAGAATTTCACCAATAGGAAATAGCAATAGACAAATGACACACACACACACATATATATACACAGGCAGCATGAATAGCAGCATTGGCAAGTTTTTGCTCATATTTTTCTAATGCCTTGGCCCGCCCCACCACCGCCTACCATTGCACCTGTCAGCTGTCAGCTGTTTACGTTTCTCTTTCTCCCAGCTGCCGCTGATCAACATTTTGATCGTGCAATTTGCGGAAACGGAAAAAAAAAGCTTTGCACAAATAATCGTGCAAGACACTGCAATTTGTTTTTTTTTTGTTTTTTTTTTTGGCTCTTCGAAATACGAAAATGCATTTAAATAATTATTTTAGTTTTTGTGCAACCATTGTGACATTTAGAACAAAAATTTCACAATTTCGCCCCATTTACATCAGCAGCAGTAGCAGCAGCATCATCGTCATAGAGCATAGAGTGCAAGGGAGAGAGGGAGAAAGAGAGTGCAGCTTATTTTGTATAAGATAAGCAGATAAAAGCAAGTATAAGTTAAAGTAATTATAAGAGTTAGCAAAATACACACAAACACACACATGCATACGCTATTAAATGCACGTGCATTCACACACACACACACACACACACATACACACATGCATACAGCAATAGCTTGTACATTGACATTGACCTTGCGCTACTGCCTGAATTTGCTTGCATATGCGCGTGAGAAAGAGATAGAGATAGGTAGCGTGAGCATGAGTGTTATGCTAGTTAAATTCGCCGCGTCGTCGTCGTCGTCGACCGTTGCAGTGCGCTGAATTTTCGCTGTCGCAGTGTGCCAAGTGAATTTCACCACATAGAACAATGAAAACAACAACAATTTCTTTTAGTGGCTGTGCAACGTATATGTATGTACATATGTACATATGTGTGAGTGTGAATTATAAGCAATGGCAAATCAAGTGTTAAAATTAATGAAAACATCGCTGCTTAACTGGCAGCGCAGTTTGTCTAGCAAAGCAAAGCTGCATCCAATGGTCAAAGGTGCCGTTACCTATGCGCTGCTCTGGCCAACAGGCAGTCTCATACAACAGACACTCGAGGGACGCAATCTCAGTAAGTTTATCATTTCTCTCTCTCTCTCTCTCTCTGTCACACACTTAACATATGTTTCACATTTACAGCAAATTATGATTGGTCACGCGCCTTGCGCTTTAGTCTCTTTGGCGGTTTATATGTTGCGCCGACGCTTTATGGCTGGGTTCGTCTTTCCAGTGCCATGTGGCCACAGACAAGTCTGCGCGTTGGCATTATCAAGGTGCGTGCATTGTGTCTATGCAATAATATTTATTATAATAATATTTTATTTCATTTTAGGCATTAACTGAACAAATCTCATATGGACCCTTTGCATGTGTTAGCTTTTTTATGGGCATGAGTCTGCTGGAGTTTAAAACATTCTCAGAAGCTGTCGAGGAGGTTAAACAAAAGGCAGCGCCAACATATAAGGTAATATATTATTTTTAGCCATAAAAAAAAAGACTAAAACTGTCAGCACTGATTGCATTGTGACAGCTACAATCTCAACTGCAAGTCATACCTTGTCTCTAAAAATCTAGCTTAAATAAAGCTAAGACTGACAACACTGACTGCATTTTAATAATTATGCAGCATCTGCACTCTTCTAACACACTCATACTCTCTGTACTACTTGCAATGCTTGCTTTACACTAGCTTTATCTCTTTCTTTCACATTGAACAGGTGGGACTGTGCGTTTGGCCATTCGTGCAGACACTGAACTTTTCGCTGGTGCCCGAACATAATCGCGTCATCTTCGTCAGCATATGCAGCTTAATGTGGATCATATTCTTGGCGTATACAAAGACGCGTGAAGTGCAGCATTATGATGATGATGATGCAATAACGACAGAGACAGCGATACACAGAGATTGATGTTTTTGTTGTTCTTAAAGTATTTTAGTACAATTATTATTATTATTATTATTATTTTTTTAGTTGAAATAAAATGCATTTAATGGAAAAAAAAAACAAAATAAGAGAGAAAAGCAAATGGTTTTCCAACAACGCTTAAAGATTTAATGGCGGCGGCGGTATACGATCCACAATGAGATTCCCAATCCAGAGCTGCGCCTGCGCGGAATCATGCAACGTTTCACGTATCCAATCAACATACGCTGCAACTTCCGTAAAGACACCCGGATACGGTGGACGTGTGCAAGGCTTAATACTCCACGAAACAATGCCAATCTGTGTATCCGTATCCGTGAGCAACAGTGGGCCACCAGAGTCACCACTGCATTGACCCTTGCCACCTTCAGGTACGCCGGCACAGAGCTGACTGTCATAGAGTTGTGTCTCATGCAGGCGGCTGCATTCCTCATCGCTATAGACTTGCAGCTGCACCTTCTGTAGCTGTGACTGCACCATGCCGCCAGTCTGCAAAAGTAAGCAAAGAATTCTGTTGCAAGATTGAAAGATGCATTTCAAGGATTTCACCACGCACCGCATTCAATCCCCAGCCGGCAAGTGTGACGCTGCTATTGGCACGTGTCGGCTGCAATGGATCGGGTAAACGCACTGGACGCACATGCTCCGTAATGGCCAAATCATTTTTAAGCTGCAGCAGTGCAATATCATGAATGAATTTATCCTGCGGCTCATAGCCGGCATGTACATGGATTGATTGCACCAATGCCAGCTGTGTGGCATTGCGTGAGATTGTATTATTACCATACTGTAGATTCAGTTGCTCCGGCGTGGCGCGATGTACACAATGTGCAGCAGTTAATGCCCAGCGTGGATTCAACAAACTTGCGCCACATATATGATGTCCGCTCTTGGCACGACGTAGCGATAGCTAAGGGAGCGAGAGGGGTCGGGGGTGCAGATGAAGCCATAGAAGAGATTAGGATGCTGAAGAAATTGTTAACTTACCGCAAAGGGAAACTCGCCAATGCCGGCAGCGCTGCCATTAACAATTTTATTAGCTTCCAGCTGCAATGTAACGTCACTTGCCACTGCTACACTATTGGCCAACAGGCAGGAATAGATGCTAACGAAGCCAAGTGCCAGCATGTTGTGTTGTTGCCATGTGGCATGCATTGCGCTTATTAATACACACACACAGACACAGACAGACAGACACATACATAGCTCCAATTGACCTCCAATTGGAATTTATTTAACGTTATCAAAGTATTTTCCAATTTGCATTTCTCATTTACATACAGCGCCTAAGAGTGCGAGCGAGAAAGTGCGATAGAGATAGAGTATGGTGTGGCAACAGTTGAAGATAATCTTTACACGTTACCCCATTGTGCGTGGCATGGTATCATATAGCTTGATTTGGCCCACAGGTAGCCTAATCCAGCAGACAGCCGAGAACAAAGCTTTTGGTGAGTTTTTATTTATTTTCGACATGTTCCAATTGGAATTTATTTATTTGCTGCAGGCAACTATGATTGGTGGCGTGTCTTGCGCTTTAGCATGTACGGCGGACTCTTTGTTGCACCTACACTCTATGGCTGGGTTAAGATCTCAAGTGCCATGTGGCCACAGACATCGCTGCGCACAGCTATCGTCAAGGCGGCCGTAGAGACAATTTCTTATACGCCCGGCGCCATGACTTGCTTCTACTTCATCATGAGTCTGCTGGAGTCGAAGACGGCGCAGGAAGCAGTCGCTGAAGTTGGCAAGAAATTTTTGCCCACCTATAAGGTAATGTTTTACTCTATATATCTATACATTCTATGTCTAGAATTTTATATGTATTTCATTTGCAGGTTGCACTTTCTGTTTGGCCTTTGGTGGCGACCATTAATTTTTCCGTCATACCGGAACGCAATCGTGTGCCGTTTATTAGTGTTTGCAGTTTGTGTTGGACGTGTTTCTTGGCATATATGAAGCATTTGGAGCATCATGAAGTTGATCAAGTGCTTTAATTGTTATTGTTTTACTTATTGTTTAATTGTAGTATTAATAAATTAGACGAATGTATGAAATTATTTTTACAAGTTTTGCCACGCAGCGTTGCCAGACAGTAAATATGCATAGAAAGCGCATAAAAATACCAATTTGCTCGCCTAAAAAAAATACCATAAAACTGCAGCGCTGCCAGACTTGAAAATTACAGTGGATTTTTTTTTGTGAATTTCATCGCATATATATATTTACAAATTAAATGGGAAAAGAATTGCTTGCACGTATTTTATAATTAATTATATAACAAATATTACTCTACAACTAGCTGTTGTGCACTTTTCATTTAAATTTTCAACTAAAAAATACCAAAGTTTATCTATCGATATACAAACACTTGTTGTATCGATATCATCAGTCAACAGCAGCCCCACCTTGCAGTTGGGTGTGTGCATACTCCATATAATTTGTATTTAACATTTTGTTTACAACACAACGCAGCATTTAATTTATTATTTATTATTATTAGAAGTTAATAATGCGTAATTTGAGCAAACAGCAATCACAGGATACCACCGACAATGGTATTGAGAAGGGCGACTATCCGCGTGCCACAAGTGAGTTACTGTTGTTTTTCTTATAGTTATTGTTGTTGTTGTAGTTGTTGTGACGCAGTGTCAGCAGAAGCAGCAGCATTAAAATTGTTTACATTGCTTTATACATTTTTTTTTTTTTTTTATAATTAACATTATATTATTATTTTTTTATTATTATTATTTTTTTTGAATTGCAGATGGCGTTGTCTTTGGCTCAATTGTCACCTATGCGAGTTTCTTTGTGATGATTATGTCCTTCTGTTCGCCATATTGGATTGAATCTTATGAGGAGACGCACAGCAGCTTTAAGAATATGGGATTATGGCAATATTGCTTTAAGGATTTCGTTTATCCCAAATATCAATTTAACAAACATTTTACCGGCTGTCACAATATTTTCTCACATGTAAGTCAGCACAATTAATCGACGATAACTTATCGATAATCGATCATCGATAAATTATCGTTAGCTTATCGATAAATTATATTTCATAATAAATCTTTCTATCCCTTAGGATTATTATGTTATACGCGAATATCTGCTACCCGGCTGGCTAATGGCTGTCCAAGGATTTGTCACCATGTCCTTTATCATTGTTTTCGTTGTGCTTTCCCTGCTCTCGCTTACCATCATACGTCTGCCGCTCAAGCCCGTCCTACAATATGAATGGCTGCTCGTGCGTCTCAGTTATATTGGCACCGCCATCTCCTGTATGTGTAACTGTTATCAAATTTCACTTTATGCTCTAACTTAATCATCTTGCTATCTCGCTTTCACTTGCAGCACTCTTTATGTTCTTGGCCGTTTGCATCTTTGGTGGGTGCGCTTATCGCCGTGACTGGTTAATGTATCCCAAATTCAATGTGCTTGGCTGGTCGTATGCCTTGGCCGTTGTTACCTTTATGCTGCTTGGCCTGGCAGCGCTAATCTTGCAGCGTGAATCTCGACAAGCATATGAGGCACGTGGGGAGCAAAAGAATCTTGTGATGCAAATGGAAATGCAGGAACCTGGCTATCAGCCACCACGTCATCATCACAGTCAATCGCGTAGTCTGCAAGGATATATATAAAATGCATCAAAATTGATATTAATCGATAATTGATCGATAATTCCATTTATCAACACATCAAATCTATCTCCGTCCATGTTAATGATGAATCTCTTATACACCCGTCGCCTTACTCTTACACATTCCCCCATCTATTGATGCAGCATCATATCAGACACAGCCGTCCACTGAAAACTTATCGATTTATTTTCTTCCTTTTTTTTTATTTTCATATACAAAAAGTAATTATACATTTACACATATATATATATATATAAATATAAAAATAATTTGATATAAATTATTTTATAATATTTACACAAATAACCGAATAATGTTCACAAGTTTTGCCTTATATTAAAAAAAAAAAAAAAAAAAACGAAAAGCGAAAAAAAAAAAAAATATTATTATTTTTTTTTATCTCATTATGCTGCAACTTTTTGTGTGATCTGTCGTTGTCTTTGTCTTTGCCTTCGATTCGTGTCTCTTATCTCTGCAGAGATAAAAGACAATTGGAACAGTTCGATATTGTGTTGATGTCGCGATTTAACTTCTTTTTGTATTTTTCTTTCAACAGTTTAATGACAGTTTTAAACTCGCGTTTGCTGCATGCAGTTCAGCAAAAAAATATAAAAAAAAAAAAATATTTTTTTTTTTAAATAATTCTTAATTTTTTTCTTTATTTTTTTTTTTTAATAATTTTTTTCTTTTTTAAATTATGCCAAATATTATTTATTTATTAATTTCCTTGATTATCTGCGGCGAAATGTGTAAGTAAGAAGAAGAAGAGCAACGCAGCGACATAGAAAGAGAGCGCAAGTGCAAGAGCGAGACAGAGCTAACATGTTAGAAAACATGTAAAAAAAAAAGTTGATAAAATTTTTTTTGTTTTTGCGGCGCTTTTTGGGATTTTTTTTTTTTCTTCTTCTCTGTTTCTTCTTCTTCTTCTTCGTGCTTTAATCAAATGCAACAGTAGCGGAAATTGACGTAAAGTACAAAAAAAAAAAAAAACGATACCGCGATGTTAACAAGGCCGCGTGCGACAGAGAAAGAGATAGTAGCGTAGCAAACAAATTAAAAATCAGACAAGTTGACAATCTGCCAAATCAAATAGATAAACAATATCAACATTAAGCAAAGCTTCAAGCTGTCAAATTTCATTTCATTGCAGTTGCCGTCGATGTGCAGTGCCAGCTGCTGGAGTCGCGCATCATTAATGGCAGCGTGGCGCGTGTGGAGCAGGCAATGCATCTTGTTTCTATAAGATTGCGAAAACATGATCGCAATTTTGGCAGTGGACATATCTGTGGCGGCTCATTGATATCGTTTAATAAAGTTTTAACTGCTGCCCATTGTCTCTATAAGTGAGTAGTAGTGTAAGCGAGATAGCAATACAAAGAGCAATTACAAATTTCTCTCTCTCTCTCTCTCTCTCTCTCTTGCTCTTGCTCTTACTGCCTGTAGCACTGCAAGAAAACGTTACCGCAAGGCAAATGAATTTATTGTTGTTATGGGAACATTAAATCGATATGAGCGCAATAATGCAACCATTGTCTCTGAGGTCAGCTCCATTGCATATATGAAAACATTTAGTCCAGATAGCATGCGCGACGATGTTGCCGTTATATTTCTGCGCAATGGTCTTAACCCCAATAACGGCAGTCGCAGCCATCCCACTGTCTCGCCCATTGAGGTTGCCTCGCAGCCAACACCTGTTGGTGCCAATTGTCAGGTAGCTGGCTGGGGACGCACCGAGCGTGTGAGTAATATTTTATTCATTTATTATTTATATATTTATATGCAAAACTTGAATTACATTGCAAAAATAACAATCGATAACTGCAACTATCGCACATTGCATGCAATAGTTGCAGCTTTCGATAGTTAATTAAACGATGTTTTTTCGTTGCACCAAAAACAGCTGATTTCTCAGCTGTTTGTTATCGTTGCTGTTTTTTTTTTTTTATCGATCACAACATATTGCGCGCTAAATTAATTTTTTGCTTATTTTTATTTTTTTTTTAAGACTTCACTATCGAATGTGCTGCTGCTGGCCAATGTGAGCACCATACGTCGCCAGACCTGTGGCAGCATCTATGGCAGCGGTATGCTGCCCGGCATGCTTTGCGCTGGCCGTCTACAAGGTGGCACCGATTCTTGCCAAGGCGATTCTGGCGGACCACTGGTGCATAATGGACGCGTCATTGGCATTGTCTCCTGGGGCTATGGCTGTGCAGAGCCAGGTCTGCCAGGTGTCTATGCCGACATACAATACTATCATCAATGGATACTAGAAAGAAGCAATAGCAGCGGCAGTAATTCTATGCACTGTTACTGCTGCTGCTACTGGCTGTGGCTATGGCTGTTCTGCTGGCTTTGGCTGCGCAGTTGAACGTAAATGAAAAAAAAAAAAAAATTATTTAAGAAAATAAATTAAGAGATTTAGTGCGATTTAACAAGCAACAAGACAAAAAAAAAACATGAAACATTTATTTACAAATTGCGAAAAACACACACAGAAACATACAGAGAAACAATGTGGAGCAAGTGCATCCAAAAGTTAACAATTACAATTACGACGCGCTGACGAGCCCAATCCCGATCCCGACGCCGACGTTGACTGCGGCTGCTGATGCAAACGGACCAGTTCAGGGCCATAGGCAAGATTTGGCAAGCGACGATTTTGAGACATGAGCAAAGTGAAATCACGATTCGATACCGCATTCTCAATGCGTTCCATGACACGTCCAACTAATATTTCCACCGCCTGCTGTATATTCGCACCGGTGCAGGCGCTGGTCTCAATGTATGGCAAACGATACCGTTGCGCCAATGCCATCACCTGTTCACGACTGACGACACGCAGCTGGAGAAGATCACACTTATTGCCACAGAGCACAACATCGGGATCCTCAGTATAGGCATGCATACGCAATTGTTCCAACCAATTGCTAATCTCTAAGAAAGATTTCTGGCTGGTTAAATCAAAGATTAGCAGGAATCCCATGGCATCCCTATAGAAGGCGGTGGTCAATGAACGAAATCGTTCCTGTCCAGCTGTATCCCATATCTGCAAGTGTATGCGATGTCGTCGACCACGTGAACTGTACAACTAGCAGAAGAAGAAGAAGATGCCAAGAGATTAGTTGAAGTGCATGTTGCTGGAGAGGATTGAACTTACCAAACGTTTCTCACGAAAATCAATGCCAACCGTTGAGATAAATTGTGTATGAAACTGTCCATCGGTATATTGATAGAGCAGGCAAGTTTTGCCCACACCAGAATCACCAAGGACAAGGAACTTGAGCAGATAATCGTAGTCAATGTTCGCCGTACTCGTCGTCGTCGTCGCCATGGTTCCTCTACATACTGCCGGATAGTATTACATATATATAACACATATACATATATATATATATATACATTGAGCATGTTAACATTGAGTTGGGTAAATCCATCAACAAAAAGCAAAAAAAGGAGTCGTGGAGGGGGGGGGGATGTAAGGGGATGTGCAGAGGGTGGGGTAGAGTAATAGAAGAAAGAAGTAGAAATAAAGGCAACAGGCAGCTGCCACTGAAAGCACTGAAAGTGCTGCTACAAGCTTTGAAGTAGCAAAAAAAGTAGCGAAAAACACTTGCTCGACTAGCTAGATACCCTGTAATTGACATGTTTACTTGTCATATTTCATTGCTAGACTTGAATGTGAATGAAAAAATAATTGATCGACTAGCTAGATACCCTGTAATTGATTGAAATCACTTTGTACTACTAGCAGATACCCTGTAATTGCCATAAGTTAACTTATTTCTCATTCTCATATTCAATATTTATGCTGACTGCGAAATACATATACCCCACTATAAAATTACTTATTTACAGGGTATACTGGCTCTCTCTCACACACACACGCGCACATATAAAACGGAAGAAAACTGCTTTCGATTCGATGCCAAATATTTGAAACTCATTAAAACTCAATTTATCGATTTTCTGTCTCTCTCTCTCTCTCTCTGTTTGTCTGTCGAGGCTGAGAAAAATTTCGGCAGAAAAAAAGGAAGAAAAGAAAAAGCAAAGAAAAGAAAATGAAATCTATTCAAATGTTTGATTGCATCTATGTATGTATGTGTGTGAAAGAGAGAGATACAGAGAGAGAATTTGTGTTTGAGGTTAGGTTAAAGGTTGCCTTTGGGGCCGCCGCATTCAAAAGATTTCAAAGCAAACACAAAAATATTTTCTGCTACATTTTTGTGCTGCCAATAATTACAAAAAAAAAAAAAGCAGCAGGCGGTCGACACACATACACACACACACAGACGCACATAGTCACACGCATACGCTCTCTCTATCTGTGTCTTGTGTCTCTTTCACTCTCGCTCGCTCTCTGCAGCTAGATGTAAGCGGATTAAACGGATCGCAAAAGCAGCTTTTAGGCTGCTCACAAAAATAGATGCTCAACTTTAGAGTGGCAGCAAGACAAAGAACGAACGAACAAAAACAAAAAGGAAAACAAAAAAATAAAATGTTGAAGCCCAATGGGAAATATGCAATGAATGGCGCAGTCAGGCTTTAAGCTGCTGCTCAAAAATAGCCAAAGAATTTCAAGTATAAATAAAATAAAATAAAACACGTAAGAAAAAAAAAAAAAGAAAAAAAAGTTACCCAGTGGGAAAATATGGCATGTTATTTCGCTTACAACATTTCAGGGGGTAGGTAAAATGCTTTAGATGAAATTCATCATCAACTGTTGCAATGCTTGGCTGTCGGGCAGAAAGGGAAAGCAACAGTGCGCCCACAGAGGTGTGAGAGTGCTGAGCGTGAGCGTGAGTGTGGAGTGCGAGAGTGTGAGAGTAGGAATGAGACTGTGTGATGCTGCCGTGCCGTGCTGAGGTCTTGCTTGTCAAGTGACAGACGTGCGGCTTACAGTGTACATAATCATAAATATGCGTGTATAAATAAGCATATACACACACACACACACACATAGACAGAGAGACATATATACGCATAAATAGTAGAAACAGTGCAGCTTTTGGCACTTGCTTTGCTTATTGGAATTAAATTTCTAATTAGACAACGGCTTAAGCTGTGCAAATGCAAAGAGTGCGAGCGGGAGGGCGGGCGAGTGAGCGCGAGAGAGCAGCAGCTGTAGTGATAGTGTGAGAGAGCAAAATGCAAGGTATATGCTGTGCTGTGTTATGTTTCTATGTATGTGTGTGTGTGTGTTTTAATTGAATGCCAGCGCATATTATACATATACAAAGAGAGCGGGTGGATGGTGAGAGTGTGAAACATAATTTCATTAGCTACTTGTTGCAGTTGTTGTCCTT
The DNA here is from genome assembly GCA_037044475.1 of Zaprionus obscuricornis. NCBI lineage: Eukaryota > Metazoa > Arthropoda > Insecta > Diptera > Drosophilidae > Zaprionus > Zaprionus obscuricornis. Next base: position 34,895 of record JBAMBR010002850.1, read on the forward strand.
GCATTGTATTCTCTCTGCGTACATGTGTGTGTGTGTGTGTGTGTGTGCTTGTGTCTTTTTGTATGCAGCTGCAGCTCTTGCAGGGCTCTATGCCTGCCTGTATGTGTGCATGTAATGTTTAAAATTAAAACAACTCAGCTGCACGACTGTCTCTGTACATATATATATATATATGTATGTGTGTGTGTGTGTGTGTGTGTGTGTGCATGTGATTTGAGCCTCCGCCCATACAAAGTTGTTGTTTTCTTGCAGTTATCACTTACCTTGGCTCGGCATTGGCCTCTTTTACAACTGTGAAGAAGATGTGCGATTATATTTCTATTTTATTTATGCATTGTACATATTACATACACAGACACGCACACATACACACATTCACACATATACATAAGCATTAGTTTTAGCTTAGAATTTGATTTTAGGCTTTGGCGCGCAAATGTATGCAACAGTTTTTTTTTTTTGGGGTGCTGTGTGCTGCGTCTCTCTTCCTCGTTCGACAGGCGTCTGCACAAATTTTATTACATTCTCATTAGCGTTTGTATGTGTCGCTGTGTGCGTGTGTGCTTTATTTTATTTATTTTTTTTTTTTTCTTTCTAACAGTTACTTTGAGCGCGTGCGATTTGTTTACACTCAGCCAGTGGACTGTGTCAAGGCATCGGCAACGGATAAAAGGGATGCGAAATGTTTGACTGCTCGCTCGCCAGGTGAAACGCCACAAGAGAAACAGCAAAAAAAAAAAAAAGCTTCAGGCTTTGGTTACAGCTTCAGCCTGAGCTTGATAAGCAGCGCAGCTTGCGCGCCAATCGAAAGCATCACGTCACGTCACTGAGGTAACACATAACACGATGTGTTATCGATAGTTGCGCCTATCGATGTCAGCCAATTGAAAACTGGCGCGCAATTTTGAAAAGCAACAGAGCGAGCATAGAGCTTCATTTATTTTTCAATTTTATTTTTAAATGATATTTTGATGTTTTGTTTTTTTTTTTTTTAATTAACAATGTTTCATTTTTTTTTTTGTTTTTTTTTTATTTTTCCTTTAAGAAAAAAACACTTAGTTTTTAAGATTTTTTTTTTATGCTGTAAATATTAAATGTTTTTCTTTTCTTTTTTTTTTGTTTTTGTTTTTATGTTGTGTGCAAACTCATTTAGCATTTTTTCTTTTTTTTTTTTTGTTTGGAGTTTTAAGTTTCATGCTGCACATACGAACAATCGATCTTTTCATTATCTCATTTTTATTATTATTATTATTATTATTTTTTTGTTTGTTTGCTTTCATTTAATTTTTTTTTTTTTGTTTAAATTTTAATTTAATTTTTTTTTTTCTTTTTTGCTACAGCTGACATCAAGTACATTTTGCTTATGATTTGTTGTTGTTTTTTTATTTGCGTTTTATTTGCATTTTTCTTAATGTTTTTGTATTTGCTTTCATTTTGTTCTTGTTGTTGTTATTTTCCATTTTTCTTTCTCTCTTTTTGACTGTATTTCTAGTTGTTAAACATTTTAAATACGAAATCAATATTTTTTTTTATTTTTCTGTTTCTGCTGCTTCTTTTTCTCTTTTTGAGTTTTTTTTTTTTCTTTTTTATATATAATTTTTTTTTTCTTCTTTTTTTTTTGTATATATGTTTAATATAAATTTATTTATTTATTTATATATATAAATCTATATATAGTATATACCCTTTCTTTTCTTTTCTTTTCTTTTCTTTTCATCTCTATCTCTAACTGCATTTGCTTCTTTCTCTCTTTAACTTCACTTTCGCCTTCTTTTTCTCTTTTCTCTCTTCGTTCTTCAATTTCTTTTCAATGCTTTGCAAAAATTAAAAAATCAAATAAATTAAATTAAATTGTCGAAGGAAAAGCTGAAAAAAAAATTCTCTGATTTTTTTTTTTTATTTCTTTCTTTCGCTTTCTTGCTGCTTCATATTTATCTTCATCTGCTTCTCATACTGTTTGCTTTATATATATATATATATATATATAGTATATGCTTTCAGACGATACAGATATACATATATATCATCATATTTATTTATATAGAAATTTTGTTTGTCGCAAATGTATTTTTTTTTTCTTTCTTTGCATTTATTTAAAAAAAAAAAATTAAATTTCATTTTTTTCGTTTCTAATTTGTGAAAATTAAAAATTAAATATAAATTATTTTTTTTTGTATTTTATTTAGTTGATAAACCATAAGCTGCAATTAACAATGTGTGTGTGTGTGTGTGTGTGTGTGTATGTGTGTAAATTTCTTTATGTTGTGTTTATGTTTATATTTGAATTTTGTTTTTTTTCTTCCCTCGATAAATTTTTCACATTTTTTTTTTTTTATTTTTATTTTTCATTTTAATTTCTTCTCTGAACTTTTATTTTCTTCTCTGATTTTTTTTTGCTGCTGCTACTTTCTTTGTTTTCTTTTGCGCTCTTTTCGTTTTTTTAATTTAAATTGATTTTTTTTCGCAACGATAACAAAAAAAAAAATATATATTTTTGTCTTTCTATTATTATTTTTTTTTTTTTATATATATTTATATATATATCAGATTTATATAGAAATTAGACAGTTTTACAGTTATTATTTATTTTAAACGCAGCAAAAATTCAGAATCGATTTATTAAAAAAAAGACTAAAATCTAAATGCAAATGCAGTAAAAAAAAAAAAAAAAGAATAATAATAATAATAATAATAAAACTTAAAACATGCCGAAAAAAACCCAGCAGTAGCAGTAGCAGCAGCAGCAGCAGCTCTCTTGCTCTCCCTCTATCTCGCTCTCTCTTTGATGTGCTTATATTAAGCGCAGCAAATGCAGCAAAAACAAAAAAAAAAAAAAACTATGCATAACTTTAACTTGCCATCAAAATGAAAGAGACAGCGAGCGAGTGTGTATGTGTGTGTGTGTGTAAGCGCACCTTTGCGTGTGGATTGACTTTCCTCTATTTTTCCCGTTTGCTGCTGCTGCTGCTGCTGCTGCTACTGTCTCAGTCGCTGCCGCTGCTAACTGTCATGGACTTAAAAGAGAGACTTACAATGACTTTGAGCGAGAGAGCGGCGCTGCAGCAATGAGAGCTTTTCAATGCATATTACATATATACTGCTGTCTCGCTTCGTCACACACGCTTCCCTATATACTTTACTTTGCCGCCTTTTGCTTGCTCCTTGTTTTTGTTTTTCATTGCTTTTGCATTTTGTTTTGTTGTTGTTGCGTTGAAAACTTTGCATTTATGTTTTTTTTTTGTTCTTTACTTTTACTTTAACAATTACTTTAACTAAATGTGTATGTGTATGTGTGTGTGTGTGTGTGTTTTACATAATTTTGGTAGTTTTTGATGGCCGAAAAAGAAAAAAAACAAATTACAAAAAATTTGCTCATTATTTTCAGTTTGTTTTGTTGTTTTTCTTTGTTTACAGTTTTGTTATTATTAAATGTAGTTGTTGTTCTTCTTCTTCTTGTTGTTGTTGTATGACAATTACTAATTAAATTTAATGCAGTTTTTTTTTCATGTTCTTCTGCTGCTTCTTCTTGTTATTGATTAGTGAAATATGAGCAATTTTTATATATATAAATATATATATATATATATATATGTGTGTGTGTGTGTGTGTGTGTGTAGATGTTGTTGTTGTTGCTGCTGCTGCTGTGTTCGTTGTTGTTGTTGTTGTTTTTGCTATAGTTGTGTTTTGTTGTTGTTGTTGTTGTTTTCTTATTTAATTGTTGTTGCCGCCGCTGCCGCTGCCGCTACTGCTGCTATTTCTTCATTTCTTCTTCTTCTTTTTCTTCATTTATTTACCGTTGCTTGCTGTTGTTGCTTGTTGTTGTTGCAAGTTGCTGTTCTTGTTGTTGTTGTTGTTGTTGTTGTTGTTTTTGCATATATATTTATATATTTTTATATTTTCTTGTTGCCCTTTATGGCGTTCAAAGCAAAAATTTGCCTAGCAACAGACCCAAAATTGACGAAGCAATTGCAATTGCAATATAAAATACCGGTATCTGTTTTTCTGCTAAAACTGGAGCGTAAGGTTCATTCATCTGGTTGGCGGCCGGAGAGATCCGATAGCGTGTGATTTGATCCTATTAGCCAGATAGAGATAGCAATAGAGAGAACGATAAATATCAGTTAAATTTCTAATAATAAAAAAAAAACAAAAAGAAAAAGAAATCTTACGATATACGATATAAAATCGATAACTGCACAATAGCAATATCTAGACACTTTACCGTAGCTTAAATGTTGATGATGCATGATTTTAATTTTACGATATTAGCCTTACGATATACGATCATAAAAACATTTTAAATATTTTAGGATCAATGTGTAAGAAAGCGAACTTTATGTTCTTAAAGTTACGATCTAAGCTTTACGATATACGATCTAAGTCTAACGATATACGATCATGAAAAATCTAAACTCTATTTTAGATGTGAGAAAGCAAAATTTTGCTACAAGAACTTTTATGTTCTTAAAGTTACGATCTAAGCTTTACGATATACGATAAAAGCTTTACGATATACGATGTATATACAAACTCGCAGACAAAAAAAAAAAAGGGAATATTTCACGATATACAGATTTTGTATAGTTGATAATTAAATAAGTTTACGATATAAGCTTTACGATATATACGATAAAAGTTATGATAAAAATTAAGAATAAACTTTATAATTTATTCATTGAAAGTTATGTTTAACTTGTAAAAGAAATAGCATATTTTCTTTTGCTCCGAGAATTTTACGATATTGATGATTTTTTGCGATATTGTAAAGTTGAAATTTTTTAGCTTTCAGCTGTTTAAAACTACTTCAAGATATAACTGAGGCATAATACATTTACGATATAAGTTATATATCGTATATGCTTATAATACGATATACGATATACGATATAAGAAGAAAGAATTGCAATAAGCACAATGTATCAGACTATGCTATATCTATAGTATATTATACGTATACGTACGATCTGTGATAATGTGTTACGATATATTTTACGATATATACGATATGATGTATAATCGGATAATTTTATACGAATATTACGTAACAGTTGGTTGGTTGGTTTACCTTCAAGTGTAGATTCTCTTTTCGCAGTTCAGAGTTGAGGTCACGAATCTCCTTGAGCTCAGCAGTTAGCGCATCGCGGTGTTCCGTAGCTTCAAAATTGTTCAAAGATGACTACAAGGGACACACCAAAAGACAGACAGAGATAGAGATAGAGATAGAGAGAGAGAGGAAATATTAGTATTGTTATATTTATGATTAAAAGTTATCGATATTATATTTTACCTGCTCTTGGCCATCAGTCAATTTGGGTGCATCGCTCTTCAGATTGTCGGATATATTCAATGGCGGAGCAGTTGAGCTGCCAACATTGCTACCAGAACTAGTATTGGCATCACCGCCACCGGAACTCTTATTCTCGCCACTTGTCTCAGTTGGTGGCATCTCAAAAACACACTTCAACTTGGCATCCATCAGTTGATCCGGTTCCAGATCCTTCCACTGCAAGCACAAAATTCAAAATTCAAAATTTCAAAATTTCAAATTAATAATAAATACAAAATATTCAAAATATCCAAAATGTCAAGTGTTAACATTGACAGGAGGGTGTGAGGGGGGGGTTGGGCAGTATTAAAGTTTAATAATATCAATAATATTGATATCCGAGTGTTAAGATTTGACAGTTTTTTCAGTGTTGCAGCAGCAGGTATATTTATATTGAAGGCCACTGAGGAGGCGTTGCAGAAGTAGATATATATATATATATAGTAGAATCCGGTTATAACGATTCTGCTTATAGCGTCCGTCCGGTTACTGCGACTAAAACTCGATTAGACTTGATTGGTCCCCCATGCAAACTACTTTCGTTTAGTGCGTCTTTCGGGTATAACGACGTAAAATTGTTCGTAGGTCCCGGTCCCTTGAAAGTCGCTATAAGCGGAATCTACTGTATATATATATATATATTCTTATTCAGCTTTGATAGAAGAATCCCAATGTCCGTCTGTTACAACTTAGTCTTAAGGCTTATATCAATGAAACTTATGGATCGGACTACTCTATATATATTATATAATAAGTCATAAGTTTTCTTCTAAGATTGCAAGATTATGAAATTTTCAGAGCAACCCCTCAGTAGCTAGCTCATCATCCCGGTTGCAGATAATTTTGGATACTCACCAACTTGTTCAAATCAGTTAAATCAGCATCTTGTGGTGCCAGAATGCTCTGAACCATAAACTTGTGCTTGTTCTTCTCCTGTTGATCGTACATGAAGGGTTGCAGGCAGACTAAATGATATATGAAAGAGATAGATATATTATTGCATATTCATTATCATTATTATGATCATTGAGTAATACTTACTTTCCACCTGCGTAGAGCGAAATGGAACAATTTTACCAATATTTGGACGTACACAGTAACGTTTCGGTGCGGTGGTCTTGATCTTGAAGACCAATGTCATGGGCGTATTATTTTTTAATGTCATGACTGTCACCACTGGCCGATTGAAGGGACCTAAAATTAATTCATTGATAAATTGATAAATTGACAAATTGACAAATCAAAGAAAAATTCATTAAAAAAAAAAAAAAAAAATAAATAAAATGTTTTACAGCTAAACATTTGTTAGTGTTGAGTTCATACAGTTAACCTCAAAAATTCTTGCATTCACCTCAGCAACGCGCCAGATCTAAGCAGAGTTGCGCATTCTCTTCATTCTCCCATCCCTTCCCTCTCCCCCTACACACACACACAAAAGCATTTTCATTTTCCTTCCCCTACTACAGCTAAAACATAGACGACAAGTCGCTGCTGCTGTTGTTGTTGTTGTTGTTGTTGTCATTGCGTCACTGACGAAAGTTGGCAGCAAGCATTTTGCTTTACGCTTTCACACAGCGGTTGACTTTGTTTTTGGCGCAAAGTGTGCGGCGACATTAATGCGCGCTGCATGAAATTCATTCAAAACTTTGTGTTAATTCATTTATAGAGTATTCAATATTCGTTGTGCGCATTAAGAAAAAAAAAACCAACTATTCGATTTCTTATGTCAAATTAATTGAATTAAAAGCCAAACATACAGCAGCGCCAACATACAAAAAAAACAAAAACAAAAACAAACGCAAATACACAAAGAGTGAGTGAGAGAGAGAAGAAAATAACAAGGCAAAGAATTTGCTGCTTTGATTTTTTTTTTTTTTTTTTGCTTTTGCTTTAGATTTAGATTTCATTCAATATGCCGCCGCCGCCTCACACACACACACAAACATATACACGCATGCATACATTTATCTCTGCCAACAACAGCAAAGATCGCAGCGATGCTGGCTGAGCTTGCGGCGAATTACAAACATATGCAGCAGCAGCACTAACAATTGGCATAGTCATCGTCATCGTTTTCGTTTTCGCCTTCGCCCCGCATTCAATTCTGTTCTCATCTCATGTGAACAGTGCACAGTGCATAGAGAACAGTGGACGGCTACACAGCAACAACTACAACTACAACAACAATAATAACAACTGTTCAAGCTAAGCGCCACTTGTTTACAGTTTTGCGTATGCTGCTTCTGCTGCTGCTTCTTCTGCTTGTTCTTATTGTGAATTTAGCCAACGACAAATCATATTGTGTGACACTGTGCGCGCGGCGCTCTGTCATATTGCATTGTTCTTGTTGTTATTATTATTATTTGGCCAAAATTCAAAAAGTAAAAGGAACACAAAACAAAAAGGAACAAAAAAAAAATAAAAAAAAAATAGCTCATGAAAAATTTGTTGAGTATAAAAATAAAATGTTAGCCAAAAAAGAGGGCGATGCCGACTGTAGCAGTAGCAGCAGCAGCAGCAGCAGCAGCAGCAGCAGCAGCAGTAGCGGCAATAGCAGCGACAGCGGCAGTCAAAGGTTTCAAATTGTATTTGAAAACATTGAAACAGAATCTCAAGGGATTTTTTTTTTTGCTCTTCTTTTTCTTGTTTTGCGAATAGCAAAAAGACAAAATGAAATGTAAAATGAATGCGCACAAAAATTGTCTTTGCCATCACAAAAAAAAAAAAAAAAAAAACAAGAAGAAAATCGACGCCGCGGCGACAATAGTTTCATATTCAGCTGCGCTGCTTTCGTCGACGCCAGCTTTGCGCTGGCAGCAACATGCCAAAACAGCCGCACAGCACAGCACAACACACACGTAGGCCCAAAAAAAAAAGAAAGAAAAAACTTGGAAAAAAAAAAGAAATGTCAAAAACTAAAAGGCAAAGAAAAAGAAGAAGAAGAAAAAAACAAAATACACACAGAGAGAAATGTTATTGATAAGCTTAAAGCAGAATGAATAAAATAAAGAACAGCAAAAGAAACACGAAATGAAACGAAATGAAAAAGAGAAAACACACAACGGCGGCCGACAATGACAGGCGGCGGCCCAACGCGTGTTTGTGTATATATGTATATGTATATATATGTGTGTGTTGTGTGTTTGTCTGTAAGTGCGTGTAGCGTGTGAACTTTGCAGTTTGCTCCGTCAGCGCTGACGTTGACGTTGGCGCTGACGCAGACGCAGCGGAGTCCGTTAAATTTTTGCAGCAATGTTTACAATACGCATTCTAATGATCGATATGTTGTTGCTACTGTCACACTTGCACACACACATATATACACACACACATATATATATATATATATGAATATATATATATATATATATATATGAATGGCCTTCCATTTTGACCAAGTCCAAAACAAAACAAAACATTGCATTGCATTTTTTTCTACTTTTTTTTTCGTTTTGCGCTTTTGCTTCTTCTTCATTCTCTAGTACTGCTGCTGCTGCTGCTGCTGGCGCTGCTTGCATGCATGCATGCTTGTGCTTGCCTTGCCTTGTGTGCATTTTCAGCTCCCACCATATCCTACTTCTAATTCACACTCACACACTGACACACTCGCACTCACAGTTGCCGTTAACGTTAACGTTGACGTCGGCGTCGCAGTCACATACACGAGCATACACAACACTTACCAATAAAACGCAACTCATGCTCTGGCTCAATGGTCAGCGGAGCTTCAAATTGTTTTTTGTTATTCATATTGTTGCTTTTGCTGTTGTTGTTGTTGTTGTTCTTGTTCCTGTTCTTGTTGTTGTTGTTGTTGTGCTAATAACTATTTTATACGCTTTTTACTCTCTCGCCTCTCGTTCCACTCCCTTCGTCTTTTAATGCTGGCGTTCTGTTCCGTTGAAATTGTAAATTCCTAAAAAAAAATACAAAAAAAAAATTAACACATAAAAAAAATATAGAGTAAAAAAAAAACGATAAAGAGGAAAACACACACACACACATACGCGCACACACGCACACACAAACACGACACAACACACACTATGAATAATCGCTGGCAAGTGCAATTTGTCAGAGAATTTCATATTTTTGCCCTTACCTTGCGCGAACTTTGCTTTTTGAATTCAGATACGTTTTGTATTTTGTTTAAACTTAGCACACTTTAAAGCTTTTTGTTGTTGTTGTATATATATATATATATATTTTTCTTTTTTTGTTATTTTATTTTATTTTTTTTTTTGACTCGACTCGACAAAATAAATTTTTGCTTTCGATTTCGCTTGTTTTTTTTTTCTTCTTCGCTGCGTTCTGCTCTGCTCTGCTTCTGTCGCTCGTTTTTCTTGTCTTCGTCGTCGTCGTCGTTGTCGTCGCTATGGTTGTGTCTATGTGTGTGTGTCTGTGTGTGTGTGAGTGAGTGTTTGCGAGTGACTGTGTCTCAGTGTATAAGTGTATGTGTGTGTGTGTGTCTCTCTGGTGCCAGCCACCAAAATATCGGTAAATGTATGCGCAAAAATTTGGAGAAGGTTTTCTTTCCTTTTTTTTTTATTTTAATATATTTTTTTTTTTCGTCTTGTGTTGCGTGCAATTTAAAGACGATCAACGTCTTTATGTGTGTATGTGTGTGTGTGTGTGTTTTTTTTTTATATTTTTTGCGATGCACTTGGCTAACGCTAAGCTGTGCAATATGATTTCGTTTGTTAGTAAGCGTTGCTCTTTCGTTTCTAGTTAACGTTTTTTTTTTTTTTTTTTTTCTTTCTTATTTTAGTTGCACGCACTTATTAGGTTCGACACTTTTCACAACGAAATTTACGTATGCAAAAAAAAAAAGGCAGTCACCGCCGTCATACACATATGCACGTCAGACGCATGCGTCAAGCGAATACAGCGTACCAGACCAGCCGGCATCTTGGCTGGCCAGATAGGCAAAAAAAAATATTGCCAAGATGGCAGCACTGCGCAAAGCAACTCTGTGCATATCATAATGAAACTCTGGCAACACTTAGAGCGCGTACACAATGTGCGCGGCGAATTCAAGAGCGCCAAAAATTGAAATAAATTCGAAAAATGAAAAGAAAAAAAAAAAAAACAAGTTCATGTACTTATGCATTTTGATTTATTTTTATGCATAGTTTTATTTATTTTTTTTTTTTTGTATTTACAGTTTTATGTTGAACATATATATATTTTCTATATATGTTATGTATGATGTAGTAGTTGATGTTAATGTTGGCAATATATATTTAAACGGACGACGTGAATTTCTTTTCTGAGTATTTCTTGTTGTTGTTGTTGCTGATGTTGCTAATGCTGCTGCTGCTATTGTGGCTGTGGTGGCGGCTGTTGTTGCTTCTGTTGCTTTTTCGATGATGCATCCTTAGTGAAATAACTTTTAATAATTTTCTTAACTGTTTTCTTATCCATTTCACCCGTTGGCTGCAATAACATTTGAAATATAGAAATTGAAAGTTTTAAATTTGATGGCAACACAAGCTTTGGCATCTTTAATAAATGTTCAACGACAAGCGGATAATCCTCAGGCTTACAACGACGCACAACGCTGCGACGATAGGCACGTAAAAAATACTTAAAATGATAAGTATAAGCAGCGGCAGCTGCTTTCTTACAATCCGAATGCCTGGCACTGGCAATTGTGGCATCAACAACCTCAGCAAGTCTATGCATGACAGCAAGATCTAAATCTTGTGAAATGATATCAATATAAAGATTGATAGTTTCAAGTTTTGATGCCAATGGTAAAAGCTATAAAAGAAGAAGATGTAGAAGAATATAGAGAGAAGACTTGCAACAAATTGTAGCACAGTGAAAATTACCTCAACGAACTTATCAACGCTGCGAATATTAAGTGATGGCGATAAGCAAAGCAATTGCTCACGATGCCACATGCATTTATATTTCAATGAATGCAACACAAGCAACAATTTTGGCTGCATGCCTGTAAAAATCAAATTATTAATGTTGCAACATGCTATATGCTATATGCTATGATGTAGACTTACCTGGTGTTACTATTTGCGCTTGCAATACATATTTCGTATAATATTTTAATATTTGATCCAACACCAGCTGACGTTGCAAATCAAATAAACGCATATCTGCCACACGCAACTTATCAATGCCACGTACAACTGACTCCGTTAATTGCCAATTACTTAAACGCCAATATGGTAACTGTTTATGCATATCCAAATAATTTCTAGCCAATTGTAAGCGACGTAATGTTTCACTAGTTGCCATTTTATTTGCCTTAATAGCGCGTAACTTTTGATATGCACGACGTGTTGTTGCAATTATATTTAGCTCAATGCTATGTAATAACATCATAAGAGATAATATACGTGATAATGCAATATAATTAGATGTTTCAATATGTTGCATAATACCAATAGAACATGCTGATAAATAATTTTGTTGCATATGTAATAAATCTTTAGCATCATATGGCATAACATTTAAATCTAAATTTAAAAATAAATATTTTTGCAATTGATATTTCATGCCACATAATATTACTGGTGATTCATATAGACGCAATAATATATGACAATTGGCATTTGGTTCCGTTAATAAATCAGCATCAAGTAATAATTTTTTTAACATTTCTGGCAAATAATTAATGGCATGTGTTGCAAATTGTAATGCAAAATGTTTAAATATAATTGCAAAACGTTGATTTATAATTGCAAGGCGTGCAAATTGAAACCATGTTTGTAATGGATTTTCATAGCACATATCAAGAAATTGTAGAATGGGGAAGCGTATTAAAGAGTTGCTTAAATTGTTAAAGAAATATGTGCAACGATTATTAAAATTGTTGCATTCAAATTTATAATTTGTATCGTTCAGCAATTGTAATTTATCGCGTAATGTAAGAAAATCGAATTTATGTTGAACATTTTTTGATTGTATAAATATTGGTTGTACAACACGTTGCAATAATTCATTATACATTTCAAATTCATGATCATCATCACTAGAATCATTAGAATCATTATCATCATCATCATCATCATTGGAATCATCATCATGATCAGTATCATCTAAATCAATATCATCTAAATCAATATTATTAGCATCATGTTGCAATTTCATTTCTTTAACTAATGCCAAATGTTGCAACATTTCTTGTGCTTGCTGTAATGTCATCAATTTTATATGCTGCGACATGCTTGCTATACATTCATCATTACCAAATGCAATTGTACGTAACATTAATTGTTGCAAGCATGCTGATAATTCATGTTCAGTTGCAACACCTAAATCACCATCAAGCAGTTGCAATAATTTACCTAATGGAACTTCTTTTAAGATTTGTTCAAAAGTTTTGGCACCATCAACAAAATGTTGCAACTTATCATATAGTGTATGTTTTTGCAACATTTTATGTTTTTGTAATAATTGTTGCACTTGTTTTGCCTGATTGCATATATGCAACTGTTGATTCATAAGCAACATTGGGGATGGTAGCTCTGACCAATGCATATATGTATTGATGGTAACTTGCAACATGAGACGTTCAATGGCATCAAGCATTTTATTTATGAATATATGTGATTTCTCTGTAACAGCAACAGCAGTTGCATCAATATCAACTATTTTTGTGGCAACATTAGCATTTGCAGCATTTATATTATACAAAGCATAATATTTAGGTAATTTTTGTGGCAAATGGAACAAATATTGTCCAGCATCAATGATAACATCAAATAGTTGCATCAATGCATCAGCAATATAATTATAACGTTGTTGCAACATACGAAAATTGCTACGCAATTCTTGTTCCGTATCCAATAAATGTAATTGCAACATACGTTGCGCCAATGGCAACAATTCCTTCTCATTATCATCATCATTATCATTGTTGTAAACAGCCATAGCTTGATATTGTATAGACTTTGCCACAGCTTTAAGCGCATTGCACATTACTTTAAGTGTTGCATGTTGATCATGATTAACAAGATATTGCAATGTTTCATTAAGTGATATAAAATATTGTGTTGCAAGTGGTGCTTGAGCACATGCTAAATATTCATAGATAATTTCTTGCATGCCACAGCCATAGGCAAATGTTATTGTTAAATATTGTGGCAAGTGTTTAGGTAATTGTTCGACAAGATGTATAATTTCATTATTTTGATGCTTGTCACCATTAACACTATTTAATACAAGATACATCCATATGCCGCGTAGCTTGTCAAGATTGGAACCTGCGATGGGTTTGCCCAACATTTGATAACGTTCATTATGACTTTTATCTTCATCATCATCATCATCATTATCATCTTGATCATCATCATTATCGATGGGCAATTTCTCTACCAAATTATGTTCAAGCAGCACATTTAATACTTGCTGTTGCATATCCATAATCATGCTTTCATAGCCTATATATATATATATAGAGAACATTAGAATCATTAGACAACAACAACAAAAATAAAATAGAAAACTTACCGCTAAAAAGAACAAAAGTTTGCAATTGTTTTTTCTCCAAATGATATTTGGTAAATAATTTACGCAGCTGCTGGAATGCCTCACAGTTCATCAATGCATATTCTTCCTCCATTGTTGTTAACACTATACTCGTATGCACATATGAAATAATAATAAATAAATAAAAAATAATATATTATTATTATTATTGTTAGAAATACAATTATAATAAAAATTGCCGGTTCTTGTTTTTCATTTTGTTTTCTAACTAAATTCGCCGCATGGTTAATATTATTAGAAGGTTATGCATTGTGTATGCATGGTCTGTGTTTTATTTGAGGTTATGCTATGCATAGTTGTATATGTCTGATGTAGTTGTGACGTCACAGCTATTGAAATATCGATATAGTGCAAATGTAAAAATTTTGCAAAAACAGCTGATTTTTTTGTGGGAGGCGCAGGCGATGAATATATATTAAGCATAAGCTAAGGGCCCGCGCCTATCGCAGCAGCAGCAGCAGCAGCACCAACGGCAACGAAAGCAGAGCCAGCAGCAGCAGTAGCAGCGGAAAGTAAAGTAAAGGCAAAGGCAACGGCTGCAAAAACCGCGATACAAAAAGTGTAAAGAGAGCGAAGACGAAAGAACATTGAAAGTAGAAACATAAAGAACGTAGCGATAGAATCAAAAAAAAAAAAAAAAGGTGCCCCACAAATATAATTACATAGCAAGAGAAATAGCAAATAAATATATGAAAAAAAAGCAAAAGCATGCAAATGGCCAGCAGCAGTAGGTAAGAAAGAGTTACTACTCCTACTCTCATTATCCCCCTCCCCCCCCTTCATCGTCAGCACCAGCAGCAATTACTGGCCGCCACTGCTGCCCCTGAGCGAGCCAACGGACTGACAAACACACAATCGTGCACGACAAGAAGAGTAAATGGAGTTGCGTGAGCTGCGCGCTGCACAAGCAGCAGCAGCAGCAGCAGCAGCCGCCGGCGGTACCAGTGCTGGCAGCAGTGGCGGTGTTGGTGTCGGTGTAGGTATTGGCGGCATTAATAATGCCGGCGATTTGGGCGGCATATGCATTGGCAGCGCTGCCGGCGCTGAAGGCGACATTGAACGTGTGCCGACGAAAGCTGATCTCTTCATGGAACAGTTAAATGCAACAAATGCCAAAAAGGTTGCGCTAATTTTAGTTCTTGGATTTATACTCTATCACGGTTTGCTCAATTGGAATTATGGTAAGTAACTCTCTCTATTATCGATTTTTTTTTTTTTTTTTAAATAATTATCGATCTCTAAATAAAACAGGCAGCGACTCCTGTCAATGGCTGTTATCGAAGGGTCGCTTCAAGGGCGACAATGAGTGGCAACCCTACGGCTGCATGATGCATAAATATTCCTACACGTGAGTATAAACTGACTGTATGCCAAACATTTCTTATATGCTGCTGGCTGCTCTGCTGTCTCTCTCTCTCTCTCTCTCTCTTGCTCGCTTGCTCCTTGTACATTTTTCATAGTCCGTTATAAAGCAAATATATTAGTAATTAGAGCGAGATAGCGCATATGAGAAACATTTCTACTAGAAAATAGATAGAAAAAAAAAAAATAAACACAAAAAATATTGAATATTTTATAAAGATAACTAGCGCTGTAAACGGGCCACTTACTGTGACCTGTGACGAACCTATTAAGCTTTGCACAGTGTACACTCGCTAGCATGTACATCGAACTGTACGTTTAAAAGTTTGCCTGATCACTGAAATTTTTATTTAAAATTATTATTTTTTTTTTTTATATTAAATAAATTTAAAATTATTTTTTTTTTTTTTATATTAAATAAATTTAAAATTATTTTTTTTTTATATTAAATAATTTAAAATTAAATTTTTTTTTACATATTTTTTTTTTTTTTTAATGTAAATAAATATACATAAATTTTCCCTCTTGTAGCTTAACTGCATTTTATGCAGTATTTTTATTTGAAAATTGACTGAAATTTTTTCTTGTTTCACCATAAAGTTGCTTCACTGTAATTGTGCTTTAAATATTTATAGATTTTTTTTTTTTTTTGTTATGCCGCCTATCTACAAAATTCCGTTATCTGTCTGTGCCACAACTATCGCCGCCAATTAGCTGACTGAGCGATAGATGGGGGCTAGTCAAGAGTTACGCGCCGGCAGCAATTAGCGAATGTTTTCTGTGACTCATACTCTAATCTAATACATTCTTCTCTCTCTCTCTCTCTCTCTCTCTCTATCTCTTTATCGCACGACAGCGACACGCGACGCTGTTTACGTTATTTAGCATTTTTTGGCAACAAAAACAATTTCGTTTTCATTGGCGATCGTAGCGTGCGACAACTGTACGAACGTTTCACTGATCAACTACAGCAATCTGCCGAACTAGCTGCCGAAGCTGAAGCGGACAGAGATAATAAAGAGAAAAATGCATCAGCAGCGTCTTCCTTATCCTCATCATCAACATCATCATCCGCACGTTACGAGGATAAAAAGTTGCATACATTGGTCCAATATATACGTGCCGAGCAAGTGAATCCTGCACTGATCGATCGTCTCTATCGATTGGAGATGGAAAAACAAATTGCATCCGTTTATGTTGTTGGCTTCACCTATGGCCAACAGTTGGCGGGGAATGTTAGCGAAGAAATCTTACGTCAATATAATGTAAATCTTACATTACTTGTGGCACCATTTCATCGCCTTGTGGCACAAAAATCTCGTGTGCTCTGGAAACTTGCCGAACGTGTCGATGAGGAACAATTGCCGCCATCATGGAAATATGTTCTCAACGATGATATCGATCGACTCAACAATGTGGCACGTGGCGTTTTTCGCTATACGGATGCAACAGTCTGGGAATCCGCTGGACATATTGCCAATGGTCTGCTAGACACTGCCATCGATGGCCATAGTCTAAGTCCACATGGACAGCGACTACAAGTGCAATTGCTATGGAATATGTATTGCAATGATCAGATGAACTATAATGATGGTAACTGTTGCAGTAGCGCAGAGTCGCATACGAGCCTGCAGATAGTTGCTTTTGCCATGTTTGGTGTCTGCATAGCATTGGTCTGTGCCATATGCTTGCGTCGCTGGTTGCTACAGCTGCGTGGTGAGGCGCTTTACGTGCCATTGCAGCGGGAGGAACGTGAGGAGCGTGAAGATGAGCAACGCGAATGGCAACGAGATTGGCGCGATCAAGGACGAGAGCGCGAACGTGAACGTGTACGGGAACGTGAACGTGAACGTGAACCAGAACGTCAACGGCAACGACAACGTCAAGGAACACGGCAACAATCAACGGTGCTAAGCAATTTACTTGCCACATTCATCACGGACTATCGCACGCCACTGATGGCACTGTCGCTACTTGGACTAATCATGGCATATTTCTATCTATGCGATCGCACTAACTTCTTCATGAAGGAGAATAAATATTATTCGGAATTTAGTTTTTGGATACCCGTCGGCTATGTCTTTGCACTTGGTCTATTCTTTACGGAAGATTCACGTTTCACCAAAGTCTTAAATCGCAATCAAACTGATGAGCTCCGTGGCTGGATTATGTTAGTGGTATTGATCTATTATATGACAGGAGCACAACGTATTTTACCCATACATATGCACATTAAGCTTCTCATCTCTGGCTACTTCTTTCTCACGGGTTACACACACTTCACACAGAGCTGGCAATTGATTGGAGTTGCTGGTGGTCCAGCAAGTAGTTTGGCTGGTGGCTCATCAATGTTTGTACGCTTCTTTCAGGCCATGTTCCGTTTGAATTTCTTAAGCATTTTGCTCTGCTTCTGCATGAATCGTCCATATCAATTCTATTATTTTGTGCCATTACTCTCATTTTGGCTGTGTGTCGTCTATTTTGTACTATCGCTACCGCCACGCATTACTAGTGCATCCGTTGATGCTTATCCCTTGCACTATCTGTATTTGGTGGGTAAATGTATTGGTTGCCTTGGTGTTATAACTGTACTCTTCATGTCTGAGGTTTTCTTTGAGCGCATCTTTGTTACGCGTCCCTGGAAAGCATTATTTGTGACGACAGATGATGATATACATGAATGGTGGCATCAATGGAAATTGGATCGTTATACAATAACGTATGGCATGATTTTTGCAGCATTCTTTCATATTGCTCAAAAGTATAATGTCTTTGATGATAATAATCATGGGAATTTATTTTCACGTCGCACATCAATATCGGTGACACTGCTCGCACTAACTGGCGTTGGCATCTATACGTCCTTCTCGTTTTTATGCCGTAATGTGCAAAATTGTGAGGAGATACATTCATATATATTGTTTATACCAATTATCGGTTATGTGATCCTAAGGAATATATCGGGAATATTACGTACACGATATTCATCATTTTTTGCATGGTTCGGTCGGATCTCATTGGAATTGTTTGTCTGTCAGTATCATATTTGGCTGGCAGCTGATCGTCATGGTGTACTTGTATTATTGCCAGGATTCCCGACACTAAATATGATTATAACATCGTTCATTTTTGTTTGTGCATCGCATGAAGTGCATCGATTGACACAAATTCTATTGCCATATGCAGTGCCCAATGATTGGCGTCTTGTTATGCGCAATCTTGTCATATTTCTTATTGTTCTCATTCCCGTTGCACGTTCCGATGGTATGTTCTAAGTGATGCCCCCTAAACGCTACGCTATGATATATCCAAAACCCCAAAACTTAAAACTTAAAACCTTAACTCAATTTTGCTATTGCCAATAGTTAGTAGTCGGTCGGTCAGGTCTTCACTGTGCTAGGTTTCTGGTGACCAAAAACACAAGAACAAAAACAAACATTTAGCTTTATCAGCTGCACAATCTACTTAATTAATTATAATTTATAAATGATAAAATATTAAATAAAATTATAATAAAAATAATAATAATAATACTGAACAAAGCAAAAATTTGCATCAACTTTTAAGAAATTTGATAAAGAAAATTAAGCAAAAAAAAAAAAGAAATTAAGATAAACAAATTTATAAGACAACTGAAGTTAGTTTAAGCTTAACTCTAAAATCAAAATTAATAAATTCCCAAAAACGCCGCAAAAAACTTAAAATTGCAAAAAAAAAAAAAAAAAAAAAAAAACAACTTTGAAATTCTCGCAAAGAAACAAAAGCAAAAAATTGTGAAATTAAAAATAATAATGATAAATTATAAATTCGAAAACCTAAATTTGTATATATTTAAGAACAAACAGTGCACACCTGGTACAGTGAAAACTATTGTAGGACAATATTTTTCCTTTTTTTTTTTTTTTTTTAAATTTAAATTATATTAATTTCTTTCTTTTTTTTTTTACAGAATTACAGAATAAGTTTTTTTTTTTTTTTTTTGTATGGTTTACTTGAACATGTGTGCACTGTATTACCTTAAAATAAATGTCGAACAGCCTTTCATTGATATATTTGCTAGGCAAAGAATTCTTATTTTTTTTTTTTTTTAGTACTAAATATAATAAATTTATAAATTAAATGAATGTCAAACAGTCAAAGTTATATATATATATAAAAAAAAATAATAATAATTAAATAATAATATAGATAACACAGCAAATTGTTTATAAATATTTTCATTATTTTTTATTAGTCATATTTTCTTTCAAGTTGAGCAAAATTCAATTTAACCTCACTAACAAAAAAAAAAAAAAAAAAAATACTAAGAAAACATGAACAAAAAAAATGTTCAAACTAACCTAACTTTAAATATTCGCAAAGAAATGTTCAATTGAACTTTATTTATAGCTGCATCCCATGGATTCGCGATATGAATAGAATGTGTAATAATCTTAAGCTTGCCAAAAAAAAAAAAAAATAAAATAAAAAAAAGAAGCCAGCCAGAAGCTGCAAAAGAACCAAATGAAAATAGAAACTAAAGAAAATTTCATTTAATTCATTTTTTTTTTCATTCTATATAACCTCACTTCTTGCCGCATATTTACATCCGACGAAGTTTCACGTATGTGCGAAGTTCTTAAACTTGCCAAAATTAATGAAACAGCAGAAAAATTCAACATAACCAAACTTTTTGAAGGCGTAAACTGCCTGAAAATGCACTAAAAACACACTTGAAATCGTTTTTATTTTTAGTTTTTTTCAAATTAATAAATTTCACTTTTCACTTTTACTTTTCACAATATAAAACAAATAAATTTATGAAAAAAATTTTATTTTTCATAACTTACCAAATTATCTTTTTTTTTTTTTATTGAAATAATTTTTACTATTCGATTTCTTTGATGTGACTACAACAAGCTTTGCCTTGAGACTGAACGAGTTTCTCAATTTTTGTTAAATTGACAGCAATAATTTGACACTTCCTTGATATATAAAAATATTGTAGATATATTTGAAAATTATCGAATTATTAAATAAAAGAAAATAGAAGAAATTGTAGAGACAAGTTAAACCTAACCTAACTTTGAATATGCACAAAATCAAGCGTAAAAAAATAAAATAAAAAAGCAGCAAAAGCTGAAGAAGAACCAAATAAAATTAATTTTTTTTTTTTTTTTAAATATTAAAAATTAGTATTTGCACTTTTTACAATCACAAAAAAAAAAAAAAAATGAATAAATAAATAAATATACGAGAATTGTATATTAAAAACTCACCAAATGCTTTATTTTATTTTTGATGTTTTTTTTTTCAAGATTTATAAATTGATTTTTACTGTTCGACTTCCTTGATGTGACTACAACAAGCTTTCCCTTCAGACTGAACGAGTTTCTCAATTTTTTGTTAAGTTGGCTGCAGTAATTTGACATTTCGATTGTTATCGAATTATCGAATATAATGAAGGAAAAGTTCAACCAATAAGCGTAAACACGAATATAAAATGAAATAGAAACAGAAGGAAAACTTAACCTCACTTTTTGCCGCATATTTACTCTGCTTACGAAACTTGACAAAATGAAAGCAAAAAAAATGAAAGAAAATTTAACAATTTCAACTTAACCTCACTTTTTGCCGCATATTTGCTGCTGACGAAACTTGACAAAATGAAAGCAAAAAAAATGAAAGAAAATTTAACAATTTCAACTTAACCTCACTTTTTGCCGCATATTTACTGCTGACGAAACTTGAAGCAAAAAGAAAGCAAAAAAAAGAAAGAAAATTTAACAATTTCAACTTAACCTCACTTTTTGCCGCAAGTTAGAAGCAATAAAAAAAAGAACAAATTATGGCGAAACGCATGCGCAATAATCTTAAGCTTGCCAAAATAAATTGAAGTAGCACAAAAAACTCACGCTACGCGCTAACTGCATGTGAATCACAAAATAACACTTTTAAATTCTTGTGTAAATTATTTACAATTAATCTTCACGAAACACACAAAAATGAAAATAAAATAAATATACTCACCAAATTATTTTATTTTTATTTCAAATTTGTTTTTGGAAAAATTATAAATTGATTTTTACTGTTCGGTTTCCTTGACCTGACTACGACGTGCGTTGCCTTCAGACTGAACGATTTACTCAAATGTTTGTTAAGTTGGCTGCAATAATTTTGACAGTTGTTTTTGTTGTTGTTTTTTTGCAATATTGAAATTCGATTGTTTATCAGAAATAGTATTAACAATTTTTTTTATAGAGTTGCAATTAATAAAATTAATAATATGAAACAGTTTTGCAACTGTTTTGCATATGCGCCTGATATGCAGATCAACAGTTGCAAAATAAATACATCGATAAATATTCACACGATACTCGTGAGTAAAGCGATATTTAAGGAGTAATAAGCACAGCATGCTGATCAACTATCGATTAGCTATCGGCTGCTAGGCACGAGCAACGAACAACATACCCGAAATGTAAACAAAGATGGCTGCCAACAGTTTTAAGCAAGCGCAAAGAAGAAGAATGTAAAGAAATATGTAAATGCGCAATATGCTTAAATTGCGGAAATTGGCGGTAAGATTTCTCATTGAATTTTGCTAAAAAGGAAATTTGTGCAGTGAAATTTCCTGTTTTACTGCAACTGCAACGGCAACTGCAACTGATGCCGGAAATCTATGCGCGGAAAATTTATTTTGACGGATCTTGTGGCAGTTGATGTAAAGCTTGTGCGATTTTTAGTATCGTTACTTTTGCTAATTAAGCGCCAAATCTGTGACGGCGACAAAACAACTGGACGCCATTAGAGACGTCAACATCATCATCATCATCAGCATCATCATCATCATCATCATTATTATCATTGTCAACATCACAGTCATAGGCGCTCGGGCGGTGACCTCGTTCTAACTGCTGTGCTCCTTTGTGGCAGCGCTAATTGACGCGCCGCACGCCGCAAAGCAGAATGCATAAGGAGCAGAAGCTGCCAGCCCCACTTCCCCCTTCCCCCCTTTCCCACCGGGGGAATGGCTGGTTATGAGAATGCGAATGCGAATGCGAATGAATGAAGAGCGCGCACAGAAGTGGGAACAGAAATGGGAACAGGAACTCGAGTAGGCGCTCGCACTCACACACACACACACACATATACTCGCATCATGTGTGTGTCTGTGTGTGTGTGTGTGTGTTGGTTCATTCATTCAGAAGTAAACAAGAGAAAACGCAGAGAGTTGAAGAGTTGCAAAAGCTGAAGAGTTGGAGAAGAGAAGCAAGCTGAAGAATGGAGTCAGCAGTTATTGTTATATTGCAGTCCCCGTTGCACTTGTATGCGTAACAACAACGACAACAAACTGCAAAATGAAACAAGTAAGAAAACTAAAGTTGAGTGTATGTTCGACTATATAATACCCGGTAATTAAATTGAAACTTGCATAACTTCCATGTTTGCCATCCGATTTAGACCAAATTTAAGTACATATGTTGCGCAGAGTTTTACAACTTTGCTGAACAAGAATATATACATACAGTAGAATCCGGTTATAACGACTCCGCTTATAGTGTCCGACCGGTTATTACGATGAAAACTCGATGGCTTGTTTGGTTCCCATACAAACTCCTTTCGGTTAGCGCGTCTTCCGCAAAATCGTCGGTCCCTTGAAAGTCGCTATAACCGGATTCTACTGTATATACTTTATGTTTGTCGGCCACGCCTTCCTATGGTCGTTACATATACATATTTTCCGGTGTCATAAAGTGCCATAATACCCTTAGTATACTAAGGTTACCGGGTATAAAAAAAAATATATATATATACATATATATTTCTACAATAAGGAAACTGCAAAGCGAGTGCTGCTCAAAATGAAGCTGACATAATTTTTTTTTTTTTTTATTGTGCCTGTAGCTTAAGTTCTATGAAAACGGATTACTTTAGAAATAACCCTCGCTGTAACATATAAAAAACATATACATATATTTACAATTAGTGAGGCTTAAATCAACTGCAGAGACTGCACTTAACTTGATTTCAAGTGATAACAATATGAAAATTTATATTTGCTGGCCAAAAAAAAAAAATTAACCAAAATCTTTATAAAGTTAAATTTGCATTAAAAAAAAAAAAGAAATTAATTTTCAAATTTGTTGTGAGATTTGTTGAGATTTCCGTTATTTTGTGTGTGTCAAAGCTTGCCGAAAGCTGCTTACGACGCACAATACACAGCACAATACACATGCAATGCCCAGTCAAAAAGGCTTTGAGCTATAACCGACAAAATAAAGCAACGCAACTATATGAAACGAAACGAAACGGGATAAAACCGAAGCGAAGGCAAAAGCAAAAGCAAAAGCAAAAGCAAAAGCGAAGCGAAGTGAAGGAACAAACGAACGAACAGACGAAAAGTGCTTTTCGCCTCGGCCGAAAGCTCGGCAGTCAGCAGCTAACTGATGTTACAAACAAAACGGAAATTGTTTTCGACTTTCTTTTCAGTTAGCGGCTGACCGTAGACTCAAACAGTTCGTTAACATTCCTACAGTGCTAGCGGCAGTCGCTGTCACAGTCATTGTTACAGACACAGTCGCAGTTCGCAGTCAACGAGCAGCAGCAAACGACAAGGCGCAGGCACACGAAGTAACAGAAATTAAAAGTCAAAATACGCCACAGTACAACAATAACAACAAGAACAACACACAGACACATACATGAGACACGAGCGATGACTTGCATTCCAACACTTTACCGAAATTCACCACATTGTCAAATTTCACCACAGACACAACTGAATGAACGTTGTGAATGCATTTGAAACGCGCGCAACTTTTCATCGAACATTTGCGAATTGTGTTTGATTGTGAGTGAACGTGTCTTGCTCTCACTGTGTGTGTGTCTTGTGTCTTGTGCATTGCCTGTGCCTGTGCCTGTGTCTTGTCCTTTGCTGCACTTCCTTTTTTTTTTTTAAATTTTTTTTCAAGTGTACAAAAAAAAAAAAAAAATAAATAAATAAAAATATAAAACTAAAGTGCAACAGTGAAAGTATTTTTTTTTTTTTTTTTTTTACAACGAAAACAAAAAATAAAAAAATATAAATTAATATTTAAGAATAATTTTTGAAATTTTTGTTTTTGTCTATTTTCAGAGTCAACAAATGAAAAGCCTTCAACAAAGAAGAAAATTATAAACTCAATATTAAGAAAAATGAAAAACAAGTTGAAAGTTATCAAAAACTAAAGTTAAAAAAAAAAAAAAAACAAAATTCAAAAACAATTCAAATTTAAATTATTTTTTTTTTTAAGTGTTTGTGAAATTTCTGCTTCCAAAAACAAAAAAGAGAAGAAAAAAATTAAAATCACTTTTATGAACTTAAGTCAAAATTTCAGTGCTTTCAATTTCGGGCAACTGTCCTACTAAAATTTTCTACCAACTAATAACTTTTTCCAATTCTAAATACAAGATAAAAAAGAAAAAGAGACAAGTTTAATTTTATGCCAAATTAATTTTATGCCCAAGAAAAAAAAAAGTTAAAAAAAAAAATTATTTAAATAAATAAATAAATAAAAAAAAAACAAACACAAAAAATTAAGAAGAAGAAAAAAGACTTCGCAACGAAATGAAATTTTTCAAATTGTATTTCAATAATTTCAATTACAACTATTAAATCGTTGAAAGTGGCAACATCGCAAAGGCGTGCAGCGCATACTTCAGTGCTAATATATTATAATTCTTAAGGTTATCTAAGACAACTTATATATTCTTATTCCAGGTAAGTTTTTTTTTCTGTTTTTTGTATCTATTTTTATAAAGTTTCGTTTTTGTTTTTCCAAGTTTTTTTTTTGTTTTTTTTTTTCCATGTTATTTTCCTTGAAACTCGTTTACTTCTATCATTGTGAGTGTTTCTTATAAATATCATTCGCAATTATAATTACAAAATGCGACACACACACACATACACTCACACACACACACACACACACACACACTTGTAAAAAAGACACAGTCATAGTATATTCGTGCTGACTTGCAATTTATTTCGATGTTTTTCCTTCGCCCTCGCCTTTGCCTTCACCATCGTCTTTGCCTTTGCCTTTGCCTCTGCCTCAGCCTCTGCCTCTGTCTTTACCTCTGCCTTTGCCCCCATCGTCATCA
Organism: Zaprionus obscuricornis; assembly: GCA_037044475.1. Lineage (NCBI taxonomy): Eukaryota > Metazoa > Arthropoda > Insecta > Diptera > Drosophilidae > Zaprionus > Zaprionus obscuricornis. Next base: position 60,219 of record JBAMBR010002850.1, read on the forward strand.
TCTTTCGTCGCCTCGCCTCGCATCGCATCACATTATTTTCAACATCTGTAAATGCCTTTTACTGCGCATTAGTAATTCCAAGTGCTGCCACAGACAGTCAGACAGACAGTCAAACAGACAGACAGACATACAACACACACGCTGCAGTTATTTTTTTTTTTTTTTTTTTGCTTTAGCTGCACTTGGCTCAAAACAGTTTTTGCGCGCTTTTTCTCTTTCCTCTCTATGCGTAACTTTAATTGGATTCCGCAATTTTCACAGTTCTTAAAAAAGAACTTTTGATTTTTACTGCCAACATTAATGATACTAAAATATTATTCTGCATACCCGGCAACTCAGTGAGCACAAGTGTATACTAACTTTGTGATACCTGGTTAACGCTCATAAGTAGACTTCAGTCGTTGGGCTCATGAAACTAGTAGTTAAATAATACCGGGTATCTTTAAGTCGACTGCAGTTTTTCTTAATTCGTGTCTAAGGCTTAAGAATAATTAATATGAATGAATTAATTTTCGTAGTATTTTTTTATTTTATTTTTTTATTTTCCAAGATTCAAAAGATGCCAATAAAATTGAAAGTAATCCGCATAAAATTGATTGATGATTGTATTGAAATTGAAATTGAATTGAAAGCTTTAGCTACAATTTGTATATACTAACTTAGCTCAAGATTAATTTTAGGCTAAAGTTGAGCAAATTAATTGATTGATATATGTATGTAAAAAAAAAAAAAAAAAATGAATGAAACACTTTAGATACTTTTCTTTTGTCTTTGAGTATTTGTAGAGTTTATTCATACGATTTTTTTTTGTTGTAGTTGTTGTTGTTGTTATGTGACAGTTTTAGTATCTTGAGAACTACGACTAATCCGATTAGTTGATTGAAAAATGAAATTGAATGTTTCAGATACACAAATGTATCTTTCGACACTTGCACAAGCACAAGCACAATGACACCAAAAGGTGTCGCACTACTTGAGATAATCTATTCGAAATTGTGCTACACAACTTGAGTTGAATGTTAAACGCTTTCGATTAAGCTAATCCCTAACCCAAAATCATTGATGTCCTCACAATCAACGACCTTGAAGTTTTGTCTACTTTTCGCTCTCACTCTCTCTCTCTCTATGCTCTGTCTGTCTTGCTGTCTGTCTGGCAGTTAATTAAAAATGCCTCATCTCGTCTCATCTGACGAGTTTGACTTGAGGTTGGCTTTGCTTTTTGGACTGTTGTTGCGACAGACAGACAGACAGACAGACAGACAGACAGAGAGACAGACACTCGATCAAGAATAGCTAAACAAAATGCAAAGATATAAAGATACAAGTTCTAAGATATAAACAGAAAACACACCTTAGCAATTGAGAAAACTGTTGCCTACATTTAGGCGCTTTATTTACTCGCCAAGCATCTCACACTGTGTGTACGCATTATGCCCAAAGGCAATTTGCCGTTGTCCGCTGTTGTCCCGTTCTCCCGTTATGCTTAACGGCATGCGGAGGAAAGCTTCTTGAGCAACTTTTCCCATTGAATATTTATCAGCATAATTCTGTTAAACGTTTTGGCCAACGGTTTCTCTGCAAATCAATTATCAATTATCAACTTACAAAACTTTTCAATTTCAATTTTCAGTTACTAAAAATAAAATAAAAATATAAATAAAAATAAAAATAAAAATAAAATAAAATAAAAATAAAAATAAAATAAAATAAAATAAAATTAAAATAAAATAAAATAAAAAATAAATAAAATACAAAAAAAAATAAAAATAAAATAAAAAAAAAAATAAAAAATAAAATAAAATAAAAGAAAAAATAAAATAAAAGAAAAAATAAAATAAAAGAAAAAATAAAATAAAAAAAAAAATAGAAAAAAAAATAAAAATAAAATAAAAATAAAAGAAAAAAAAAAATAAAAAAAAAAAAAATAGAAAAAAAAATAAAAAATATATATATATATAAATTTTAAAGGAAAAGTAAACTTCTAGACTCTAGACTAAATCTAAATTAAATGCAGAGACACAAGAAATACTTATATAA
>JBAMBR010002853.1:0-11553 GCA_037044475.1 Zaprionus obscuricornis
CAGCGTTCGGTATATATTTTATTTAATTGATTGGCCATATTTATATTTATATAGTGGGGTATAAGGAAGATTTATAGATTATAGTTATATCCAGATAAGCCTTATTTCGCTACCACGCTGAATTACCTAAAGAAGACTGTATGTGTATATACATAGCTTGCAACTTAAAAAAACCCTAGCTATATAATACATAAATTTGATATCGAAAGTATTGTCGTAATCACCACTCATTTTTTGGCTGGAAAAAGACTCGTATATGGTAAGATTTTTATAAAACAATCTTGTAATATATCAAATATTTTCTCAATTATAAAGGTTATGGTTTGTTGAGGGATCAATGTTGAATAGTCTTTTTGTTTTACCTAAAATTGAAAGAAAATTGTATACTTACCGAGTGTTAATTTCTCGCCTGAATCCGGTGGTAATGTAAAGCCCAACAGGGCCATCGATGATATAAGCACGCAAGGTACAATTAAATTGAAAAAATAATATAATGTACGTCGACGGATTTGTATAGTGAATGTGATATCGACATAAGGCTCTGGGCAGCACTGGTAGACTATGGTATTCTTCTTTCCGGGCATGGCTGAACGATAAAATTCACGATTAGTTTTCTTTTAATAGAATTTGTCTTAATGACATTGACACAGTGAGAAATAATACATATGTACAAATTTTTTTTATGCTGTTCTTTACATTTTTTAAGCATTAAAAATAAAATAAATGAAAGCAACAGAAAATGAAAAATATGTAATTATTTTTTGTTAAAAGCTTTAATCTGAAATTATTTCTACTAGATATTAAATATATATAAATATACATATATCATATCATAAAATTTCATATCATTAAAATTCAATCTGAAACTATATCTACTAGTAATATATATATGTATATATGTGTTATATATATACCATATATATATATTTATATATAGGATGTAAACATATGTACATATATATATTTATAATTAAAGTTATATACAAGGAAAGTAATTATTACAATATTGTATATACTGAAAAAAGACATTTACACATGACAACAATCAATATACAAGATTACAATGAGAGATAAGCATAAGGTTTATGATGATTTTTACTAACCAAGCAAGTACCACTCGCCATTTGTTATGAAATCGGAAAGATCCCCTCCATCTTCGGAATTCAAAACCAAATCCAACTGATTTTGTTTATTTTTTTAACGAATGAGATTTTAATTCGATTTTAAAATAAATTGATTTGAAGTCAAACCGATTTTATTTGGGTGGTTGGGCATTGTTTTGAGTTTTTTTTATTTGTTGTTTTTTTTTTTTAAATTGTTTGGAGAAAGAAAAATTTAACATATTTAGAATATATTTTAAGTACATAAAATATGAGTTTTATTTTTTACTTAAAAAAAGCCACGTTAAAACAATACTTATGTACAAATAGAGCATGGGTATATTTGATTTTTACTTGGTATTTTATACTTAAATATTCACAGAAATTGAGATTTAACTTCTAAAAAACGGAAAGTTTTATTTATTTTGTTTCACTTCCATTAAGAGTCTTTACGTACGTCCAAAATAATGAACAGTTCTTTGCGTTTTTGCGAATTACAAAACCAAAAGTATCAAGTGTTCAAACAACTCTATTAAATAAATAAATCAACATTCATAATTACGATATGTGTTGACTAAAATGTTCAATTCTAATTGAATATTTTATGCTAACGCATTCATGGTCTGTAGGTTGAACGAATTATCAAATATACCTGATACCTCACACCCCAAGTAATTGAATTTTGTGTGTTTATGGTGGCTCATTGTTAGTTTGTACAAAACTCGGTACTTAACACTGGTCGCAATAAAAATTGTCTGCTTTGCAGGCAATGGAATCATGTGTGAGACAAATCAGTTTCAACTATTTTGCATGTTAGCCGGTCAATGACCATGCCCAAAAGAAATAAATTAAGAAAAATAATTATTTTGGACGTACGTAAAGACTCTTAATGGAAGTGAAACAAAATAAATAAAACTTTCCGTTTTTTAGAAGTTAAATCTCAATTTCTGTGAATATTTAAGTATAAAATACCAAGTAAAAATCAAATATACCCATGCTCTATTTGTACATAAGTATTGTTTTAACGTGGCTTTTTTTAAGTAAAAAATAAAACTCATATTTTATGTACTTAAAATATATTCTAAATATGTTAAATTTTTCTTTCTCCAAACAATTTAAAAAAAAAAAACAACAAATAAAAAAAACTCAAAACAATGCCCAACCACCCAAATAAAATCGGTTTGACTTCAAATCAATTTATTTTAAAATCGAATTAAAATCTCATTCGTTAAAAAAATAAACAAAATCAGTTGGATTTGGTTTTGAATTCCGAAGATGGAGGGGATCTTTCCGATTTCATAACAAATGGCGAGTGGTACTTGCTTGGTTAGTAAAAATCATCATAAACCTTATGCTTATCTCTCATTGTAATCTTGTATATTGATTGTTGTCATGTGTAAATGTCTTTTTTCAGTATATACAATATTGTAATAATTACTTTCCTTGTATATAACTTTAATTATAAATATATATATGTACATATGTTTACATCCTATATATAAATATATATATATGGTATATATATAACACATATATACATATATATATTACTAGTAGATATAGTTTCAGATTGAATTTTAATGATATGAAATTTTATGATATGATATATGTATATTTATATATATTTAATATCTAGTAGAAATAATTTCAGATTAAAGCTTTTAACAAAAAATAATTACATATTTTTCATTTTCTGTTGCTTTCATTTATTTTATTTTTAATGCTTAAAAAATGTAAAGAACAGCATAAAAAAAATTTGTACATATGTATTATTTCTCACTGTGTCAATGTCATTAAGACAAATTCTATTAAAAGAAAACTAATCGTGAATTTTATCGTTCAGCCATGCCCGGAAAGAAGAATACCATAGTCTACCAGTGCTGCCCAGAGCCTTATGTCGATATCACATTCACTATACAAATCCGTCGACGTACATTATATTATTTTTTCAATTTAATTGTACCTTGCGTGCTTATATCATCGATGGCCCTGTTGGGCTTTACATTACCACCGGATTCAGGCGAGAAATTAACACTCGGTAAGTATACAATTTTCTTTCAATTTTAGGTAAAACAAAAAGACTATTCAACATTGATCCCTCAACAAACCATAACCTTTATAATTGAGAAAATATTTGATATATTACAAGATTGTTTTATAAAAATCTTACCATATACGAGTCTTTTTCCAGCCAAAAAATGAGTGGTGATTACGACAATACTTTCGATATCAAATTTATGTATTATATAGCTAGGGTTTTTTTAAGTTGCAAGCTATGTATATACACATACAGTCTTCTTTAGGTAATTCAGCGTGGTAGCGAAATAAGGCTTATCTGGATATAACTATAATCTATAAATCTTCCTTATACCACTATATAAATATAAATATCGCAAATCAATTAAATAAAAATATATACCGAACGCTGCTTTTAAAGCTAGACTAAACAATGCATGTTTCCTTTTCGAATATAAATAAATCAAATAGTATAAAACCTAGGAATGCTGCCTTTTGTCCACAAATAATTAACGACAACCGATTTATATTATCCTCAAATTAATAACAATATATACTGAATATATCGATTTCAAAGGGCAACACTCTTAACTCTTTTTAGATGTACAACAAACGTTGTAAACTCCCTTAAAAAATAAAATTTTGTACATAAATAAGGAAAGAAACAATAATATTAAAGTAAACTGAGTAAACGAAAATAATAATAATATTAAATAAAACTTTCTACTTTTTCTTCTTCTTTGAATTTTCAGTAATTTTACGTTTTGGCCTTTCGTTTCAATTGTTTTTTATACAAGTATTTATATTTGTATCTCTTGTTCCAGGCGTAACCATACTACTATCATTAACCGTATTTCTAAACCTTGTTGCTGAGTCTATGCCGACAACGTCGGATGCCGTTCCTCTTATAGGTACACACACACGCTACTTATTTAACAATTTTATTTATGTATCCTTATCTAAAATAAAAATATAAAAAAAGCAAGTGAACGAAAGAACGAAAACCTTACGAATAGAGTGCTGTTTTTAGTTGTCATTAGTTTTAATATAGTAGTGCAATAAAAATTAAAAAAAAAAAACATATAAATAAAATACAACAGATACTAACAACAACAATCTGAAAGTACAACAAAAATACCAATTATTTAGATCTTTAACACAGACACACGCAACAAATCGTATAGAGAATCCCCAAAACAAAATACGAATTGCTACTTAGAATTATAGTATTATCTATACATATGTTTGCTAATAGATTCTGTTCTAACTTCTGGACTTTAAATTGTGTGACAAAACACATACAACATCCATACCAACTTCAGTTTCAGAAAGCTACTACTCTTCTACTATTCGTTCTGCCGGAACTGTTTTTGGATTAGCCTTGCAAATAGCACTCCAAACCACATAATCAAAAAACAACAATCACTCATGATATTACCAACAAATATAATGAGCACAACTCCCTTATAATAATGAAACTTTCACAAATTCTTTCTCTGAAATTTTCTCTGACTGTCTAAGAGTAACTTTAACTAACTGAAAATCAAACTCCATCAAGTTTTTTCGACATCTTTTTCACAGATCTCCTATAATAAACTATATTTAATGACTTCTATGAAATATACTTATATTTACTACTCTCTGCTCATATACTCTTACTACTAATTCTATATACTTCTACTACTATTTTGTTTTAGAGCTAACGTAGGCTTATGTTATAGTGAGCACGTGTAGCGATAGTAATTGAGTAATTGAAGTAAAGATTGCAAGCAAGGAAATATAACTGACGGAAATATAGCTTGACGAGTTTTCTTGAATCGCTACTCTCTTTCACTCTGACATCAGCCTTAATCAGTTCCAAATAGCCGTAAAACTTCGTGCAGCAAAATCTCTGACAATAATTAGTATTTGACTACACGATTAATCCAAACCCAAACGAGCACGATAAACTAATGGCTCACAGTTTATGACTCACATCTCTCTCCCGAGTCACAAATTCCCACCAGAAATAACATAAACTACATTAGTTTATCATTTTTCATCATTTTGATTTGTTGTTTGTTTGCCAAGTGTATATTATAAGCTGTTCTCTAGTCCCGTTATTTTCCTGTTTTTAACCATGCTTAATTTATGAGTTGTTGTTTCTGTCTTCTGTCGCTTTGTTTGTTTTTTCTACTTGTTTGTCACAAGTATTTGTTTTCATATATATATATATATAATTTATTTTAAACTTTTCTTTTCTCAGTTATTTTCTAAGTTCAATAGCCTAAACAACATTATTTAATTTTAACTTTACAATAAATTTAAAAAAAGACAAAAAAAAAATAAATGACTAAAAGTTAACCAAAGACAAAGCCGTTCATAATGTACATAAGCTTCTCTGTACATAGAGTAGTGTATTACTATATCTCATTATTATCATGCTAACTATTTGGAATATAGATGAAATGTACATATATAAACATGAAAGAATCCAACAAACAACCTTTTTTCGCTACCAAATTTTAAATGTACCAAATAATTTGGCAGTGAAAAAATAATTGAGCAAACCAGTCAGAATCAAATGTCAAAAACAAAATATAACTAAAATGTATTAATATTTAATAAGAAATAAAAAGAAGACAGCTAATGTCATGAAAATATCAACACTTTCTGAAATAGAAAATTAAAACAGTAAATGAATTAAAAAATGTATAGGCTTTCCTTCAACATGTGATGGAACTGTTAACCATCAACATGTTACGTAACTTTGCAGTGACATAGTATTACCCAGTACCTATAAAATAGGGTATATCTTTCAATAAACAAATTAATATCTGTCTGTCTGATTGTCTGTTTATCTATCTGCCATTCTGTCAGTCCATTCCAGTCCGCAGTTTTAAAAATGTTAAGAAGTAATACCTCCAATTCCGTCGTAAATTAATTCAATTAATTGCAGAGAGATCCAGATTGTTTTTGATTTTTGCCACGCCTCTATAAAGAACCCAAAAAATGAAAGCGTATTTTTCAATCTTGAGGTCTGGATTATTGCACACAAGAAAATCCACTGTTTTTCCATCCATCCTCAAAATGATGCCTTTTTGGTATTTTCCAATTTAAAGTGTATTACGGTTTAGGTATCGGTAAAGATACATATCGACAGGTACAGATTACATATTTAATTTATATAGGCTATATAATGGTCGCATTTGCAGTTTTGTATAGTTGAGTTTAATTATATTTTAGTGTTTTTTTGCCAACATAATTTTATAATAAGTAGTAACTGGGTACTGGGTACTTACAGTGGGTATCTTACAGTGAACACACTCGATTATTTATCTATTTATCTCAATTCAACTGCATACGTCACTTTCTCAACATTCATGCATTTTAAAGGTTTGTATTTAAGGCAAAAGCAAAACAAAAACAATAATAGTAATAATAAAACTGAAAGCGAAAATGGAAACGCATCCAAATAACATTTTGATACTTGGTAAAATGGAGAGAAAGTAGTTAGACACTAAAAGAAAATAAAACCAACATAACATAATAGTTTTATATTATAATGTATCTGCTAAGCAAAAGAGTAGACTTTGGTATTATACGACATTATTGCAGTTGATATTAGTTTCTATTTAAAAGCTCTGAGACAGGCAATTGACAAATGAAACTTCGAAACTACAAAGTACACTGTAAATAAAACAGACTTACAATAAATTTAACTCTGACGTAAGTAAACATACACACTTACATACAAATCACAAGCACAAAAACAATTCAACAAAACCATAAAACAATGCAAGATGATAAAAAGCGCATGCCACAAATGAATTTTACAAAAGGCAAAAGTTTATCCATAACGAAGACATTTTTTATCTCTCCCTCTCTCTCTAACTATCTCACTCTATTCCCAAACTATGTCTTTGCCAAGAACTCTCTTGTACTTGCACTGAACATAAATAGTAATACTCGTAATACTCAAATACACATAAAACATAACGAACTTCATTTCTTGCTCAATATATAAATGGAAATATGAAAAAGCAACAAAAAAAGAATAATGGATAATAACACGAACTTAAAATTCTCATATTTATGCATCTTTAAAATACCGACTTTAAAAATAAAAAGATCAACACTTACATTCCATCTGAATTAAATGAAACTGAGCTAAACTATGCGATAAGCTAAAGATAAAATACAAAGCGCAACATTTGAACTTGCATTTATGCAGATCCATTTGACCAGATGGTAGACTTGCAACTCCACATAATATCGTATCGCTCATGATGTCCTTTCGCGCTCATCATGCGTTCATATTATGGTCATACAATAAATACTCCCAAATTAGAAACCGTTTCCGTCCTGTCTCTGTTTCATATTAGTCATTTTTGGAATCTACTATATACGTCTATAATTTCCATACAATGTGTAATTTTTCGGGTGCCAAATTAAATCATATTAGCGACTTGTAGCGCTAAACTAATTGTCCTTCTTTCTACATACAAAAAGAAAATTAGTAGATGAGACTGATAAATAAATATTTGTGCAACTTGTAACGGGTGCTTTTTTTAGAGGTATAGAACTGTAAATTTCAATAAAACAACGATGGATTATTCGATTTAGATGAATTTTTTTTATTCATAAGATAATCTTGTGGCATTTCGATGACTTTTTCCAACATTTGTGGCCGTATATCGGCCATAACACGGCGAATGTTGTCTTCCAAATGGTCAAGCGTTTGTGGTTTATCCGTATAGACCATTGACTTTACATAGTCTAGTAGCCACAGAAAGTAGTCTAGCGGTGTTAAATCACAAGATCTTTGAGGCCAATTCACAGGTCCGAAACGTGAAATTAAGCGGTCACCAAACGTGTCTTGCAATAAATCGATTGTGGCATGAGCTGTGTGACATGTTGCGCCGTGGCTGTTCAATTCAGGAATGAAAAAGTTAGTAATAATGGCTCTATACCGATCACCATTGACTGTAACGTTCTGGCTATCATCGTTTTTGAAGAAGTACTGACCAATGATTCCACCAGCCCATGAAGCGCAACAAACAGTCAGTTTTTCTGTATGTAAGAGAGTTAGCTTCACTCCAAATGCGGCAGTTTTGCTTGATGACGTACCCATTCAACCAGAAGTTCATCGCTTATGAAAATCGGGAACAATTGGGCTCATTCCACGAATCTACGCCTTGCTTGATGATCGGTTGGCTTCAATTCTTGCACGAGTTGGATTTTGTAAGCACGCAAACCAAGCAATAGCTTCTTCTGTACGCACCGTACGGCGTCTCTGGGGATGCAAGTTATCAATAAGAGTAAACGTAGTGCGCAAACGTTCCATGGTTAATCGAATTAACTGCTCTGATGGACGATTTTGTCGACGCATAAAATGGACGTAGTGCGCGATACGTATTCTGTATAGAACCATTATTTTCGAAATAAAATTGCACTATTTGGAAGCGTTGTTCAGGCGTGAGTTTATTCATGATGAATTGCCAAACCAAACTGAGAATAAATCACTTGAGAGCTGTTAAATCGGTGGCCATCTTGAAAAGTAATGCCAACTTAAAGTTCTATACCTCTAAAAAAAACACTTGTTACTTATTTTTTAACACCATTACGCTTTTCAAAACTTTAAACAACAAATGGATAATGAACAAGTAGGGAAGGCTACAGTCGTGCGCACCCGACAGTAAAATACCCAGCACCCTTGAATAAAATATAAGTGTACTTATGCTATGTACCGAATATGTACGAACCAGCTCGAGCTACGCGCTTGCACTCTCTCGGTTGCACTCGCATCGCTTACTTATACTGACCTGCTCTAGCGTTTACACAGACTGTTTTATATTGATGCTTAAATGTTCCCTTCCAAATTAAAGTCTCTAGTGTTTGTAGAAGCTGAGATATGAGAAGCGTCAAAATGTTTTTGGCGTATTGTGGGCGAATATCAGTATATATATACTTTAAGGGGTCTGCCACGCCTCCTTCTGCCCGTTACGCACATTTGCACAAACTGAATATACCCTTTTTTACCCATTTTCAATGGGTACAGATTATAATTCTGGGTGTTGTGAGAATTTGCGCCAAAAATGTTAGTTTTTCATCAAAGTTCACCTTATGGCACTTTTGATATCCAGAGTTGAAAAGTTTAATGCTTTTAATTCAATTGCAATTAAAAATCTTAAGAAAATAATTTTAAATAATAAAATAATAAATAATAATCGATACTGTTCATTCCGACTCATTCACAAGTTTCCAAATTGCATTTAGATAGCTTTCGTCCAATCTAACATGGCGTGAAATTTTCTTTCTTGAGCGACTATAAGAGCTTTTAGTGTTATTTAAAATTAGTCTCAAATTTTATTTTCTTAACATGCAAAAGAAGATTCATTTTGTAACTTATGCAACTTTTTGTGAATAAAACCCTTTCAGATCAAATGCTTAACTTTACGAATCTTTTTTATTGAAAGCCCGCGCCAAGTCCCCAAACCTCTATCAGCTCCCAGTTTACGTCCAGATTTTAAGTTTCTTGTTGACTTCAAAGCATTATACTTATCCAAATCAAACCACACATCAAGATCAAAATCAAAATCTTGAAATTTAAATAAGCCAAAAATTTGATAAGATTGGAACCAAAAAAAGGTTTTACGAAAACTAGCAGAAAAAAATGGTACAAAAAATTTATCAAAAATTTCAGCGGCGCATAGAAAATGAAATCAAAAACAATAATAATACACAGGGTACTTAAACAAACAAGTAGCAAACAATAAATAATAAACAGAAACAGAAACAGAAAAACAATGAAAATTTCAACAAGAACAATATGAAACCTATGAATTACCCTTTATATGTCTAATTTATAATTTCGATTATACTGTAACTAAACATAAAAATGTAAACAATTACAACACACACAGACACATACTTTTTATAATTTTCTTGTCATTTCTAGTCATTATTTATATTGTATTTTATCAAACGAAATTCTTTTGTTTCAGGAGTTACAATTCTTCTATCGCTCACAGTGTTTCTCAACCTTGTAGCTGAGACATTGCCCCAAGTATCTGATGCAATCCCCTTGTTAGGTAGCGATTGCATTTAAAAAAAAAATGCAAATATATTTTCAAATTTGTCAAAAAAAAAAACAAAAAACGTTAATTAACAAATTACTTAATATGATTTATATATACGTACATACATACTATATATATATATAAACATGTTCATAAATATTATTGTTATTGTTGATATATATATATTACTATGATTACTTACACATACTATTAAATTGTTCTCATTTATAATCCTTAAATAAAATAAAAAAATACATATAATCTTTAACTATAAATAAAGTATTAGTCTAACAAAAAAAGTGAACAAATACAAATACAATGTGTGTAATGTTATTTGTGTACTTCACAATATGTTTACTAATTACAGCAAGTTTTAAATTTACTAACTAAAAACAAACTCAACTAACGCTCTCTGTATCTTTTTATATACATATATATATAAATATATCTATCTATCTATCTCGCTCTATCTATTGTTCTAAAATTGAACTTATCATAATTCTAAATGTATAATGGCGTCAATTCTTAGTTGATCATATTATTATGTTGCTATCTCAGTTTCACAAACAAACACTCTTAAAATATCACATATCTATCTCTATCTTCTCGCCTTCCCTCTCTTTTTTTTTCTTTTCGTTCGCTTTTTATATCAATAATATTTTTTGTGGTATTTATACCCAAATTCAAGGCTATGGTTTCCACCCACCATCACATTACCAAATGGACAACGTAACAATCCGTATAAGAAATCTTTTAAATGCTATCGTTATCTACTACTTACAACACTTCTGATATAACTATATTCTATAAAACTCTTCTAATATACCTCTACTTACTATTCTATAACTTCATCATATTGGTTGTCATTCGTACGTGAATGCCAATTAAATCAATATATATATTTTTAAGATATTATTCAATACAAAATATTAATTCGAAAAGCTGTTTTAGTCTTCTCTATATTAAATTGATGTTGCTTATGATGCATTAGAATTATGAAATGTTTATTTATTCAATTTCCAATGTCAATTCTGTAATTATTCGATCCAACAAAAATATAAGTTTTGCCCGTTAACGCCGGCTTATAACCTTTAAGTATACCTATATTTGTTTTGCAAAGAAGTTAGTATCTCCCATAAGAACACGTAACATAAGTCAAGAGATAAAAACTTTTTATCATACAGCTGAAATTCCAATGCTCATTCCAACATTATGATTAAATAATTATATTTATTTTCTAAGATCATTAAAGAGATCGAGTATTTTTGGATAAATAGTATACACAATTTGTATAATCGGTTCAAAACTTTTAATAAATTAAAAAAATTCTAACCGAAATTTCATTCTACTGCATCAAGCAAAAAGTACACACAAAA
>JBAMBR010002854.1:0-14904 GCA_037044475.1 Zaprionus obscuricornis
AGCCAATTTTTGCTCAAAGCATTTGCAGATGATTTAGCGAGATTTTTTTCTTATTGTGCTTCGCCTTTTGCTTTTCGGTTGTTGCTCTTGCCATTTTTTTTTTATTTACAAGCTGCTGTTATTGTTGTTTTTTGCTTGTTATGGCTCATTCAATTGTATTTTTTTTTTTTTTGTTTTTTACACTTTTATACAACTGTCAGTCGCACACATGTTTCTACCTTTGGGATTTAAAAGCGTGGGCTTCAAATAAATGAAAAACTTTGTTCTTTACCATGCAATATGATTTCAAATAATTAATTTAAAAGTTGTTCATTAAATTATTAAATTATTAAATAAATAAAATTATACGTGACACAATTGGCAATTTTTAATTAATAAAAAATTCATTTAATAATGTTTAATTTATACGTACAATATTTTTTAAAGATTTTAATTTTACATTTTTTATAAAAATCATTTAAATGCTGTACACAATTTAATGTAAGCTATTTACATATATCCTTTACTTAATTACATCTACAAACATTTGCGAGTGTTTATCGACGTTTATGAAAAGAGCAAAAGTTCAACGAGCATTTATCACAGAAATAACAACTGCAAATAGCCTGAAAAGTTCTTCAATTAATTTGATTGAAAATTTAATGCAATTAACATGAAAGTTTTCTGCTCGATTCGCTTTGTTATTTTGCTCAATGATGTTATTGTTGTTGTTATTGCTACTGTTGTGGTTTTTGTTAATGCGTTTATGTATTTACAAAATGTGTTTTGTAAACAATTTTTGGGATAAAATTGACGATTCATATAATTACAGATAATGTCAAAGTTTTACAATGATAATGATAATTTCAACATAGAATAATTTGATAGAGAAAATAAATAAAGATTTTAATAGCATTTTAATTGTCTTTTTTTATTTTAATCGATAAAAACTTTAGCTTTATATTTGAAACTTATATGCTAATATCATGACAAAAAACTTTAAGCTGACTGTATAATATGATCAATGATTGTTAAGTTTTCTGCAGTTATTGATAAAAAATGTTTGATGCACGTAGTGTGAAATAAAACTCGTTTATAACGTAAAAACTTTAGTTGATATTCGAAAGGAAACACCTTGCAGATGTGACTAAAGTCAAACTTGTGCTAAAATGAAAACTTTGCTCACACTCGTAAAATATAAAACGTGCCAACATTTCACTTTGTTGTCGACAAAAGTCCAAAAACTCATCGACCCATGCCATCTATAAGCTAGAAACGAGCACAACAGCGATAAGAGGGCGACTGTACAGAGCCAGACTAAGGGAGAAAGAGTAAGACTGACTGTGTGTTTGTGTGTGTGTGTGAGTGTGTGTTTGTGTGTTTGTTCGAAGAGAATGAGAAGTGTAGGCGTTGCTGTCAAACCGTTACCGACATTTGATACAAAAGCACTGTGAACTTTAAGAAGGGCGGCTTTGATGTGACGATGCGTCAATACGTAGGGGAAGACAACGTAGAAGGGAAAAAGGGGAAAGCAAAAGAGTGCAAAGCCTAGCAAGGATGTTGCGCGCGTGTGCCCATAAATGCGTCATTGGCTCATTAGTAAATGAACTGTAAATGGATTTCAAAGCCTGTCAAAAGATATGATCCCATACTTTATACTATGGTATATATAGATACATATACTTACAGTCTATAAGTTTGAATGACAGCTGACTTTGCTTTCGCAGTATGCCCATTCAATTATCCCGCCTTCAAGCTATGTATTTATTTTATATTTCAATGAATTTCACTTTGGCATTTTCAAAATTAATCTGATGAATCTGAGTTAGACTTCTAACTCAAGAAGAATTTGATTGGATATAATTGATGCTATACGCCGCAAGAAATGTATAGAAGTGTGTTATATTGGAAATATAATATAACACTCAAAAAGTAAAATTGATGCAGCTATTAATAGTTTTTTATAGTTTCTATAACCTATACTGCTATCAGTTTTAATTAGGGGTCTTAAATTATTTAATATAATCGTATAATAAATTATGCATATTTACCAGCACGTGCTAAATCTTAAACTCAACATAATTCAAATACCTTTCGTGTTACAGTTAAGTACTTCATATACTTCTCCGGATTATATGTATGCACATCACGCACCCCCACAAATTGTCAAACACAAATGCCACGCATTAACCACTTGGTATACATGAATATAACATAAATACATAGAATATAAATGAATATATATATAAATATATATATATATATATGGTATTATACATATTTTGTCACGAGACTATTGAGAAATTCACTGGACACGCCTTCAGCTCAGTATTTGACAAATTTACGTCATTGAAACTCGGAAATCGCACAAGCACACAAAACTATTATTAATGATAATCACAGTAATCACATTAAGAAGGCAAAGCAAGCAAACGCTGCGCCCGTTGCGCAGTTGCCCAATTACGCACAAATTTGGGGTGTGGCTGTTAGCCTTAAGTGTAAGTAGTTTGCCGTTTGGTAAGTGGACACAATGTATATTAATTACCGACAAACAGACATACATGTCTACATACAGATGAACATAAGCATACAATAGCTAGCTATACTACATATCTGTGTACAAAATGAATTCAATTTAATCAACGAGCCGTAAGGAATACTACAGGATAGAAAATATACATATATTAATTTAATTAAGTTGAAGCAGGGTAAATGAAATAATTTTATAAATATTGTAGAAAATTTTGCAATGTAAACAAAATAAATGAAACTAAAAAATAACTTAATAATAAGAATATTCCTAAGAATAATAATATACATAAAATAATATATGATAATATATAATAATATATAATAATAATAAAAAATGTATTATATCTTGGGATAATCGCAGTATATATCAGGTTGCTGCTAATTGGTAATAAGAATAAGATTCAAATATTTAATAATTTTATATATTATACATATTTTATTATTATTATATATTATTATTATTATACATATTTTATTATTATTATATATTATTATATATTATCATATATTATTTTATGTATATTATTATTCTTAGGAATATTCTTATTATTAAGTTATTTTTTAGTTTCATTTATTTTGTTTACATTGCAAAATTTTCTACAATATTTATAAAATTATTTCATTTACCCTGCTTCAACTTAATTAAATTAATATATGTATATTTTCTATCCTGTAGTATTCCTTACGGCTCGTTGATTAAATTGAATTCATTTTGTACACAGATATGTAGTATAGCTAGCTATTGTATGCTTATGTTCATCTGTATGTAGACATGTATGTCTGTTTGTCGGTAATTAATATACATTGTGTCCACTTACCAAACGGCAAACTACTTACACTTAAGGCTAACAGCCACACCCCAAATTTGTGCGTAATTGGGCAACTGCGCAACGGGCGCAGCGTTTGCTTGCTTTGCCTTCTTAATGTGATTACTGTGATTATCATTAATAATAGTTTTGTGTGCTTGTGCGATTTCCGAGTTTCAATGACGTAAATTTGTCAAATACTGAGCTGAAGGCGTGTCCAGTGAATTTCTCAATAGTCTCGTGACAAAATATGTATAATACCATATATATATATATATATTTATATATATATTCATTTATATTCTATGTATTTATGTTATATTCATGTATACCAAGTGGTTAATGCGTGGCATTTGTGTTTGACAATTTGTGGGGGTGCGTGATGGGCATACATATAATCCGGAGAAGTATATGAAGTACTTAACTGTAACACGAAAGGTATTTGAATTATGTTGAGTTTAAGATTTAGCACGTGCTGGTAAATATGCATAATTTATTATACGATTATATTAAATAATTTAAGACCCCTAATTAAAACTGATAGCAGTATAGGTTATAGAAACTATAAAAAACTATTAATAGCTGCATCAATTTTACTTTTTGAGTGTTATATTATATTTCCAATATAACACACTTCTATACATTTCTTGCGGCGTATAGCATCAATTATATCCAATCAAATTCTTCTTGAGTTAGAAGTCTAACTCAGATTCATCAGATTAATTTTGAAAATGCCAAAGTGAAATTCATTGAAATATAAATATAAATACATAGCTTGAAGGCGGGATAATTGAATGGGCATACTGCGAAAGCAAAGTCAGCTGTCATTCAAACTTATAGACTGTAAGTATATGTATCTATATATACCATAGTATAAAGTATGGGATCATATCTTTTGACAGGCTTTGAAATCCATTTACAGTTCATTTACTAATGAGCCAATGACGCATTTATGGGCACACGCGCGCAACATCCTTGCTAGGCTTTGCACTCTTTTGCTTTCCCCTTTTTCCCTTCTACGTTGTCTTCCCCTACGTATTGACGCATCGTCACATCAAAGCCGCCCTTCTTAAAGTTCACAGTGCTTTTGTATCAAATGTCGGTAACGGTTTGACAGCAACGCCTACACTTCTCATTCTCTTCGAACAAACACACAAACACACACACACAAACACACAAACACACAGTCAGTCTTACTCTTTCTCCCTTAGTCTGGCTCTGTACAGTCGCCCTCTTATCGCTGTTGTGCTCGTTTCTAGCTTATAGATGGCATGGGTCGATGAGTTTTTGGACTTTTGTCGACAACAAAGTGAAATGTTGGCACGTTTTATATTTTACGAGTGTGAGCAAAGTTTTCATTTTAGCACAAGTTTGACTTTAGTCACATCTGCAAGGTGTTTCCTTTCGAATATCAACTAAAGTTTTTACGTTATAAACGAGTTTTATTTCACACTACGTGCATCAAACATTTTTTTTATCAATAACTGCAGAAAACCTAACAATCATTGATCATATTATACAGTCAGCTTAAAGTTTTTTGTTATGATATTAGCATATAAGTTTCAAATATAAAGCTAAAGTTTTTATCGATTAAAAAAAAAAAGGCAATTAAAATGCTATTAAAATCTTTATTTATTTTCTCTATCAAATTATTCTTTGTTGAAATTATCATTATCATTGTAAAACTTTGACATTATCTGTAATTATATGAATCGTCAATTTTATCCCAAAAATTGTTTACAAAACACATTTTGTAAATACATAAACGCATTAACAAAAACCACAACAGCAGCAATAACAACAACAATAACATCATTGAGCAAAATAACAATGCGAATCGAGCAGAAAACTTTCATGTTAATTGCATTAAATTTTCAATCAAATTAATTGAAGAACTTTTCAGGCTATTTGCAGTTGTTATTTCTGTGATAAATGCTCGTTGAACTTTTGCTCTTTTCATAAACGTCGATAAACACTCGCAAATGTTTGTAGATGTAATTAAGTAAAGGATATATGTAAATAGCTTACATTAAATTGTGTACAGCATTTAAATGATTTTTATAAAAAATGTAAAATTAAAATCTTTAAAAAATATTGTACGTATAAATTAAACATTATTAAATGAATTTTTTATTAATTAAAAATTGCCAATTGTGTCACGTATAATTTTATTTATTTAATAATTTAATAATTTAATGAACAACTTTTAAATTAATTATTTGAAATCATATTGCATGGTAAAGAACAAAGTTTTTCATTTATTTGAAGCCCACGCTTTTAAATCCCAAAGGTAGAAACATGTGTGCGACTGACAGTTGTATAAAAGTGTAAAAAACAAAAAAAAAAAAAATACAATTGAATGAGCCATAACAAGCAAAAAACAACAATAACAGCAGCTTGTAAATAAAAAAAAAATGGCAAGAGCAACAACCGAAAAGCAAAAGGCGAAGCACAATAAGAAAAAAATCTCGCTAAATCATCTGCAAATGCTTTGAGCAAAAATTGGCTGTTTCCTTTTTTTTTTGTGTTTGTTTTTGTTTTTCGAGTGCAAGCTAAGAAAAAATTGTTCACAAGCTTGCAGCTGACAAGAGCAGAAATAAGAGAGCGAATGAATGTAAGAGACAGAGACAAACAGAAAGAGAGAGGACGAATGAGAAGATTGTGAGAGTGAGAGAGACAGCGTGGAGAGAAAGAGCGAGAGAATGATGGAGCAAAAGGACAGTGAGGGAAATTCATAAAATGGGCGCGGTAGCTACGTACCTAAGCACTCATGTGCACTTTAAACTTTTCCAAACTTGCATAGTTACTAGTTGCTACGAGAGCCCTCTTTATGTTGAGTACCCAATATTGTTGCCTACTTAAAGGCGCATAAATTATATAAACTAAATTATAATATAAATTACTTAGCTGCCATATGAGATAGCTGTAACGGTAGTGTAGCAGCTTTAAATTTATTTTAGATTGCAATTAAATTATTTTTTTTTTATGCAAGTAAAACAAAAACGAACTAACATAATTTTTCACTTAAGAAGCAGATATTAATTGGCAGTATGAATATCACGCAACTTGGACGAGAATATGTATTTTTATACCCTGTACCCATTGAAAATGGGTAAAAAAGGGTATATTAAGTTTGTGCAAATGTGCGTAACGGGCAGAAGGAGGTGTGGCAGACCCCATAAAGTATATATATTCTGATTTAGGATCAATGGCCGAGTTGATTTGGCCATGTCCGTCTGTCTGTTTGAACTCAAAGACACATATATATGTCATATGTCATTATAATAATTTAAATAAAAATAAAAACAGGTAAATAAATCAAAATTAGTGAATTAATAAATTAGTTAGTATAACTAATGAATAATTAAAAATTATAATAATAAAAATATTAATTAAAATAGTTGAAAAATCTACAATGAAATTCATAAGTCTGCCGAATGTGTAATAGACAAGATAATAAAGCATTGCTATGCATAGGTTAAAATTGATTTTATTATTAAAAATTATTAAATTTTACTTCATCAAAATTTCATTATTTCATAAGTTATTTATTTATTTTATTTGAATTGTTGAATTTTAAATTTCCTTTTCATAATAAGTAGCATGTAATATGTGTAGCTTAGGTCAAATAAGTATAATAATATTATAATAAGTATACTACAATTAATAAGTTTCAGCAAAAGCTATTTGCATTTCAGTTAAGTATTAGTTGAGCTTGTGGTTGTGGCTGAAAAGACGTAACGATGAAAAGGAAAAGAGAAGGAGAAAGAGAGAGAGAATTATGCAGGTAATATTCTAAGTTGAGGTGTTGCCGGTTTATGTGCAATGCAATTAAAGTCATTTATTCAATGTCCTCGGGCATAGCCAAAACCTAAACTAACCTGAAACATTAATAACTGTCCAGTGAGCCCAGAAGCCAAACAATAAATTTTATACTTGGCAAAAACCTGAGAAGATATTCAACAAAATAATTACCAGCATATTTCGAATGTCTTGGCAGTTGGTCGTAGGAGTAGCAGTAGCAGTAGCAATGGCATTTATCTTCTGGACAGTCTGACGAAGGTAAAGAGCGGCAGAGAAAGAAAGTATCATAACTAAGATGCTTGGTAGTCATTTATAAGCCCAGAGGATTTCAAGTTAGTGCCACGACTTCACTTTTGTGCTTGTGTATGTGAATATTTTCGTTTATATGTAAGTATGAGTGTTCTTTCTGCAGTTTAACTTCAACTTGTTATTTAACACATTTTTGTATATACTTTTTTTTTTTTTATTTATTTTTTTTTTGGATACAAGTACTAAAGGAACTAAAAAAGTCAACCTGCAATGGGTGTGGCTGTTGTGTGTGTGCTTGCAACATAATCTTATGCTGACACACATATACAGATGAATACAGCAAGACAGCTACTTGCATCTGTAAGGATATGCTGTAAGGATATGCTGTTTGAAGTGCGAATGTTAGTTGACGCATAGTTAAGCTAGTTCTCAATGTGCGAATGTGTGTATGCGTACTGTAAACACGTATTTCGTAATTAATTACACTTGTGTCATATATACACACACACACACATACATACAGCAAGTACACATGAATACATTATACACACTCTCATACTGTCTCACACACAGCATATTGTTAGCCTCATTTTGGGACCGTACTTGTAGCTCAGTTTTGACATGCGATTATGCGCTTTTAACCCCACATATGTTGGCAAATTGTTTAAATCCCTACAACAATCTTCTACATGCCAGTGAAACGCACTAATGAGTGCTGAGTAATGTCATAGCTCTGTAAAGCACCTGTTCGTTCAAGCATCTCTTGTTGCACAATGACAAGTTTTATAATTAGTTGAACTTTTGCCTAATGCGTAAATTGTTGTGTCAAAAGGAGAAATTGTTTCGGCATTTTGGTTTTATTCGCATGAATGAATGGAACCAGAATAATTTCGTTACACTTCATTTTGAGCAACAGAGAGAAAAAAAAAAAATCATCTTTTATTTCAAATTAATTTAATTGATGCAAATAAATTTAATTACATTTAAAGAATACAATATTATATTAAGTATTTTTTTGCCTGATGTATTTTATTCAGTAAAATTATTGATAATTATATCTGAAAAACTTTAAGCTTATATAACAATCTTTAATATAAGTATTTAACATTTTGTTATGTTAGTTATATATAACATCAAGAGAGATTACGCTTAACAGACATTTTTTTATTCACTTAAATCATAACGAGCAGCAGCAAAAGCTAGTTACGCTTTAAGCTCTGCAAAGCTGTTACAATTACCAGTTAATTCGCATCAAATGCCATAACAAGTGCAATGGAGTCGCTGCCATACTATATAATCGTACTGTGCTTACGCTTGTTCCTTTCGTTTCATCGTTTCAATATAAGTACTTGCAGCACAATCGGCTTACGCGGAAAACAAGTGTGTGTGAGTGTAAAGAAATGCAATATGAAGAAAAAGTTTTTCATTTTGCAAAGCACGCGCTGAACAGATTTAATCCGGTTTTAATTGCTTCAAATCCAATTGGCGACCTACATTGCAATCTGTCAGGTAAAAAGAAAAAGATACGAAAAAAAATCGTGTACAATGAGAGAAATTTATTCTGTAAAATTATTAACTTAAAATCTTATAACTTATATTCTGCTACGTACATCTTATATGCATTTACTGTCACATTGCGTACACGTAACCTTTACAAGAATAGATTTTTCATGTTTTACATCAGTTTCAAGACCTGTTCAAGTAATTTTATTGCTTTTGTTAACAGAACTTAATTTTGAAAATGCTAAAAACATATATTTTGCACATCGAAGATTTAAAACACTTCAAAAAATAGTTTTTCATAAGTAAGACTATAAAAAATAATAAACAATTTAAATGTCATTTCCAGTTGTTATTTTAGCCAAATGTTACATTAAATCTGAAACTGAAAATTTCTGTACTTGACAGTTATGTGACATTCGAAAGGTGTTTCGGTTGCATTCTCAAAATGCAGAAATTAATTTCAAAAATTATTTTAATTCAGATTTCAATGAAAAGTTGAATTTGTCATAAGAAAAGTTTCAAACAGCAGCGCTGATCAAGTCAATAACAGCCAAACAATAGATTCTTTCCATTTGTCTCATTTTCGTTGACTATTCAAAACTTTAGTTAAACCTCAATTTGCCAACTTTAACTTAGTTCTTTTAGCACAGCTGAGGTAATTCAATGCATTCAGCAATGTTCAAGTTTTTGAATCATTAATAAATCACGTTCCCCCTACAATATAATAGTCTGTCGACTGTAAAGCGCAGCGGGAGTAGATTTCTTGGCTGCAGTTTTTCAGCTCATTGTTTAACTTTTCCTATTTTTCTTTTTTTTTTTTACTTGTTTTTATTTTTTTTTTTTTACCCATCTTTTGTTTTGTTATTGAGAAAGGTACAAAAAAAAAAAAATGCAAAACTCGAAGCGAAGTAAATTTCAAGCTTTTACTGAATTAAGTTTCGTTGGGGAATCGTTCAATTTTTGAGCTAATTGCATGCTGTTGCAAATGTACAAGAGCAAAAAGTTCAATAGCAAAAAATTGATGCTGTAATTAAAAGTTTCGTTGTTTTATCAGCGTCATCAGCAACATCATCATGTAGCTGTTGTTGTCTGTTGATTCCTCTTCATGCTTGTTAACTCACACACCCGCAAATATTGACTTCAAGTTTTGTCGAACAAGAAATTTAAAACCATTTATTTGGATTTTTTTTTAGTTTTTTTTTTGTTTTTTTTTTTTGTTTTAACAAACTTTTAATTACAGCATCAATTTTTTGCTATTGAACTTTTTGCTCTTGTACATTTGCAACAGCATGCAATTAGCTCAAAAATTGAACGATTCCCCAACGAAACTTAATTCAGTAAAAGCTTGAAATTTACTTCGCTTCGAGTTTTGCATTTTTTTTTTTTTGTACCTTTCTCAATAACAAAACAAAAGATGGGTAAAAAAAAAAAAATAAAAACAAGTAAAAAAAAAAAAAGAAAAATAGGAAAAGTTAAACAATGAGCTGAAAAACTGCAGCCAAGAAATCTACTCCCGCTGCGCTTTACAGTCGACAGACTATTATATTGTAGGGGGAACGTGATTTATTAATGATTCAAAAACTTGAACATTGCTGAATGCATTGAATTACCTCAGCTGTGCTAAAAGAACTAAGTTAAAGTTGGCAAATTGAGGTTTAACTAAAGTTTTGAATAGTCAACGAAAATGAGACAAATGGAAAGAATCTATTGTTTGGCTGTTATTGACTTGATCAGCGCTGCTGTTTGAAACTTTTCTTATGACAAATTCAACTTTTCATTGAAATCTGAATTAAAATAATTTTTGAAATTAATTTCTGGTATTTTCAATGTTAAAATATTATTAATAAAAAAAAATTATTCATATATCTACTTGCGAAACTAATGAATTTTCCAACTTTTTTGGCCAACAAGATTGTTCATTGCATACCTGAAATTAAATAAAAAGTCAAAATTTTAGTTAGAAACGTAATACAAATAAAGTGAATTTATATAACTAGAAAAGAACAAAAACAAAAAAAAAAAAAAAGTAAATGAAATTTAATGAAACTTTCGCCACAACGTTGAAAAATAGCAAACATTTCGGCGAAAGTTTTGCTTATCAAGTGCAAAAGCGTTGCCAGGCGCAATGCTAGAATGAACGAAAGAAAGAGAGGAAGAGGGCAAAAAAACAATAACAAAAACAAATGGTTGCTGCTATAACAGTGAATGGAGTTGTAGATAAACCAAGTAGAAGCATGAAACCAAGGACGACAAATACCGAAAAATATCGTACAACTATATTTAACAAGGAAACCAAAAAAACGCAGTTGCCATGTAAAAACTTGCCCAAAAGTTTGTGTACAACAAAAAAGAGAACTGTAACAGAAACAATAACAATAAAATAAAGAAACTAATGGCAACGTGCCGTACCTGAAATGCTCTTGACAAATATTTATATAATATTATATAATATTTTTTATAGTAGTCAAATAGTACAGTCTATGTTATATGTACATAGATAGCAAATAATATGTATATACTAAGCCAAAATCTAACTGCTGTCATTACAAAGTTTACCAATAAATATATAAAATATATTCTCTGCAAGAGTATTAACCAGTTAATACTGCTTAGTTCTCAGCTTGAGAATGAAAGAGAAAGTTTAATTTAGTCAAGGGTAGAATCAAGGCGTTGACTTGACTTGATATATAGTTTGGCAGTTAGTTGTTCTGTTCTGTTCTTCGATGTCCTTGCACAAATCGCTCAAATTAATTGCCAGGAAAAGTAATTATCCAAAAAAAGACGAAAAAATAAAAAAAGAAACACTGTGAAAATTAACCGAAAACAACAATGTTGGCTTTTGGTATGCGGTAATTTGGGAGGTAAGTAAGTATTCCACTCTTCAGTTTTTCATGTGCCTATTGTTAACTGGGCTAAGTAAATCAAAGAAGTTGACACTTGACAGTCAGGTTACTTGGTAATATTCTTATAAGTTTCGCAAGTACTTAACCTGCATCCTGTTGCAAGATGCCATTAACCAATGCTTCTTTTAGCTATACAGCTTGCCACTGAAACCTTTTGCAATGTGCGACATTTTTTTACACTCTTCTTCTTCGTTTTTGAGAAACTTTGCATTTTTTTATATATTTTTTGTGTTAGTAGCAGCAGCATTTTTCAAGTGGCAAACGCTTTGGCTTTCTTGTCTTGCACTTAGCATAACTTTGTTGCATACTTTGTGCGTGTTATGGTTCAGCTTCTGCCTTGACATGGCACGGTGGCAGTCTTTGCCACATTATGCATTATAATATTATAAAATGTATAAACATTCTTGGCCAAGCTTTTACTTAATGTTGTCACATAACTTGAGCTTAAAATGCCAGAGAATATCAAATTAAACAACCGAAACACCTTTCAAATGTCGGCATAACTGTCAAGTACAGAAATTTTGAGTTTCATTTAATGTAACATTTGGCTAAAATTGGAAATGACATTTAAATTGTTTATATTTTATAGTCTTTTTTTCAATTTGTTTCTAATGCATCAGTATCAATCTTATATAAAACTATTTTTTGAAGTGTTTTAAATCTTCGATGTGCAAAATATATGTTTTTAGCATTTTCAAAATTAAGTTCTGTTAACAAAAGCAATAAAATTACTTGAACAGGTCTTGAAACTGATGTAAAACATGAAAAATCTATTCTTGTAAAGGTTACGTGTACGCAATGTGACAGTAAATGCATATAAGATGTACGTAGCAGAATATAAGTTATAAGATTTTAAGTTAATAATTTTACAGAATAAATTTCTCTCATTGTACACGATTTTTTTTCGTATCTTTTTCTTTTTACCTGACAGATTGCAATGTAGGTCGCCAATTGGATTTGAAGCAATTAAAACCGGATTAAATCTGTTCAGCGCGTGCTTTGCAAAATGAAAAACTTTTTCTTCATATTGCATTTCTTTACACTCACACACACTTGTTTTCCGCGTAAGCCGATTGTGCTGCAAGTACTTATATTGAAACGATGAAACGAAAGGAACAAGCGTAAGCACAGTACGATTATATAGTATGGCAGCGACTCCATTGCACTTGTTATGGCATTTGATGCGAATTAACTGGTAATTGTAACAGCTTTGCAGAGCTTAAAGCGTAACTAGCTTTTGCTGCTGCTCGTTATGATTTAAGTGAATAAAAAAATGTCTGTTAAGCGTAATCTCTCTTGATGTTATATATAACTAACATAACAAAATGTTAAATACTTATATTAAAGATTGTTATATAAGCTTAAAGTTTTTCAGATATAATTATCAATAATTTTACTGAATAAAATACATCAGGCAAAAAAATACTTAATATAATATTGTATTCTTTAAATGTAATTAAATTTATTTGCATCAATTAAATTAATTTGAAATAAAAGATGATTTTTTTTTTTTCTCTCTGTTGCTCAAAATGAAGTGTAACGAAATTATTCTGGTTCCATTCATTCATGCGAATAAAACCAAAATGCCGAAACAATTTCTCCTTTTGACACAACAATTTACGCATTAGGCAAAAGTTCAACTAATTATAAAACTTGTCATTGTGCAACAAGAGATGCTTGAACGAACAGGTGCTTTACAGAGCTATGACATTACTCAGCACTCATTAGTGCGTTTCACTGGCATGTAGAAGATTGTTGTAGGGATTTAAACAATTTGCCAACATATGTGGGGTTAAAAGCGCATAATCGCATGTCAAAACTGAGCTACAAGTACGGTCCCAAAATGAGGCTAACAATATGCTGTGTGTGAGACAGTATGAGAGTGTGTATAATGTATTCATGTGTACTTGCTGTATGTATGTGTGTGTGTGTGTGTGTGTGTGTGTATATGACACAAGTGTAATTAATTACGAAATACGTGTTTACAGTACGAATACACACATTCGCACATTGAGAACTAGCTTAACTATGCGTCAACTAACATTCGCACTTCAAACAGCATATCCTTACAGATGCAAGAAGCTGTCTCAACACAGCATCTGTATATGTGTGTCAGCATAAGATTATGTTGCAAGCACACACACAACAGCCACACCCATTGCAGGTTGACTTTTTTAGTTCCTTTAGTACTTGTATCCAAAAAAAAAAAAAAATAAATAAAAAAAAAGTATATACAAAAATGTGTTAAATAACAAGTTGAAGTTAAACTGCAGAAAGAACACTCATACTTACATATAAACGAAAATATTCACATACACAAGCACAAAAGTGAAGTCGTGGCACTAACTTGAAATCCTCTGGGCTTATAAATGACTACCAAGCATCTTAGTTATGATACTTTCTTTCTCTGCCGCTCTTTACCTTCGTCAGACTGTCCAGAAGATAAATGCCATTGCTACTGCTACTGCTACTCCTACGACCAACTGCCAAGACATTCGAAATATGCTGGTAATTATTTTGTTGAATATCTTCTCAGGTTTTTGCCAAGTATAAAATTTATTGTTTGGCTTCTGGGCTCACTGGACAGTTATTAATGTTTCAGGTTAGTTTAGGTTTTGGCTATGCCCGAGGACATTGAATAAATGACTTTAATTGCATTGCACATAAACCGGCAACACCTCAACTTAGAATATTACCTGCATAATTCTCTCTCTCTCTCTCTCTCCTTCTCTTTTCCTTTTCATCGTTACGTCTTTTCAGCCACAACCACAAGCTCAACTAATACTTAACTGAAATGCAAATAGCTTTTGCTGAAACTTATTAATTGTAGTATACTTATTATAATATTATTATACTTATTTGACCTAAGCTACACATATTACATGCTACTTATTATGAAAAGGAAATTTAAAATTCAACAATTCAAATAAAATAAATAAATAACTTATGAAATAATGAAATTTTGATGAAGTAAAATTTAATAATTTTTAATAATAAAATCAATTTTAACCTATGCATAGCAATGCTTTATTATCTTGTCTATTACACATTCGGCAGACTTATGAATTTCATTGTAGATATGTCAATTATTTTAATTAATTTTTTTATTATTATAATTTTTAATTATT